>REGL01001236.1:0-25753 GCA_004194395.1 Aurelia aurita complex sp. Pacific | reverse complement strand
AATGGGTAAAAAGTGTCTTACTTTGAAAAACATACCACAAGTTCTAGCAAGTTTTTTTGAAAGCTCTGTCAAGTGATATTTCCAAGAAAGATTTTCATCAAGAAGGACACCAAGAAATTTGACATAACAGGTTTTTTTGACAGGGAGGTTTCCAATTTTTATACTAACTGCTTCAGAGAGAGGATGTTGAGGAGACTTAAAAATAATAAAATTTGTTTTATCAATATTCAATGACAATTTGTTCAAGTCAAGCCACATCTTCACTTTTTTCAATTCGGTGTTTACTGTCCTTTTAAGCAGATCAAGATTGTCAGCTTCATAGTAAATGTTAGTATCATCTGCAAATAAGTAAAAGGTTAGTTTTGATGATGAGAGAGGTAAGTCATTAATGTAAATTAAAAAAAGGAGAGGGCCAAGGACAGAACCCTGTGGGACCCCACAGGTAACATTGAGGTAACTGGAGTTAGATCCATTTACTGAAACATATTGCTTCCTATCAGAAAGGTAAGATTTGAACCAATCAAAAGCAGTTCCTCTAATACCATAATGTTCAAGCTTCATCAAAAGAATATCATGATATCACCTACCCATCTTACCCCTGCAAACCCTCATCTCATTTTCCCAATGTTCAGCAATGTTTTTACCTGTCATTGAATTTGATCATTTATTTCCTTTCAAAAGTCACAATTGCTCCATGTTCATTGTCTTAAGAATGAACCACCCTTTTGCAAATATCATGAAGAAGACTATAGCAGCACAATTTCTCTTTATTTTTATCATTTATGAATATGGCCTATGGCCAGTAAAGGCAATTCATCTGTTTTCGTAAGAACATCATCTGTGCATGTGCATACTCTTTCATTTCTTTCAGGTGGGTGTATATTGGAGTTGCAATTAGAATAGGGTTGAAAAAAGTTGTGAATACTCCTTTGCGTGATCTTACAAATGTTCACCAAGAGGTTGATTTTAAGTTGTTGGCAGGTTGGTGGGAAAACTTGTTCTCCAAAAATAAGCAATTGAATGCCTGGCAAGCCACATTGTCTGCTGGTGTCTAAAAATTTCCTACAAAATTTCCTACAAAATAAAGGTCTCCGCAAAGCTCCATGCTTCGATGCCATACTTTTTACAAACATCCCAGTACACCCTCCTACTAACCCAATCGTGCCTTCTATTGTACTCTCTCTGTGCCATCTTACTGCACTCACTTACTAAGTGGTTCACTGTCTTCCCCTTTTCTCCGCACATTCTACATTCACTTTACTCCTGAGTCTTATCGATTTTCGCCTTGATCACATTTGCACTGACTGTTTGCTCTTGCGCTGCAAGGATTAAAGATTCTGTTTCCTTCTTCACGTGTCCCTGCTTTAACCATCGCCACCTGTCATCATCAGTGATGTCATCAGTTTGCCTTAGGAATTGTCCGTGCAGTGTCTATTCTTGCCAATGTTTTTTTCTTTCCGTTCTTTAGCTTTTCTTCATATCAGCTTCCGGCTCAATTACTTCACCTTCTTCCATGCTTCTAAGTGAACTTAGTAGCATTTCTGTACTATTGTTGACATACCATTTCAATGAGATTTTTGCTATATTGAATGTATCCTCTACTCCTAAGAGTCCTCTTCCCCCATCTTTCCGTGGTAAATATAACCTATCAACGTTGCTCTTTGGATGTAAGGCATTGTGCATTGTCATCAGTTTCCTTGTTTGTCTTTCTAGCTGTTCCATCTCAAATTTTGTCCAGTCTAGAAATGCAGCTGAATATCTGAGTAGCGATACTGCCCAAGTGTTGATGCCTTTTATGAGATTCCCTCCATTTAGCTTTGTTTCCAGAATTTTCCGTACCCGCCTCTTGTACTCTTTCGTAACTTTATCTTTCGTTTCCTGGTGTCTTATCTGATCTGCCTGAAGCATTCCCAAATATTTGTAGCTTTCTCCATCCTTTACTGACTTAATCACAGACTCGTCTGGTAACTCAATCCCATTTGGTGTAACTACCTTTCCTCTTTTCAACACTAGCATGGCACACTTTTATATTCCAAACTCCATTCCAATGTCTTTGCTGAAAATCCGAACTGTTTGGATGAAGGAGTCCAATGATTTTTCGTTCTTCACATACAGCTTTAGGTCATCCATAAGTAAAAGATGGTTAACCTTCTCTCCAGTCTTAAAAAATTCGCATCCTGCCTTTGACTTCCTCAATTTGTGGGTCAAGGGAATCAACGCAATTGGGTATCTTTCTCAGCATTTGCTGCATTTTTTCCGCTTTCCCCTCATTGCCTTCTTGAATTCCTCTAGCCATTCAGCTGACTCATTGTGCTCTTTCTCTGCTCCCCAAATCCTTCCCAAAACGCATTCGCTGTTTCTGCATCTGGAACATCATTTGTTTCTTGCTGCCCACCACAGTTCTCAACTGTTGGTAAAATTTTCCTTGATTATTCTGAAATATCCTATTCTGCTGATATTGGTTTAGCCGATCGTTATATCGTTCTATCATTCCTGTGGTAGCCTTTATCCCTTGTAATATTTCTTCCTTCGCAGTGGCAAGTCTCTTCTGTGTTATCTTATATTTATTTTGTAGACAATTTCTATGCTTATGTTTAATTTACACATTCACAGATTCACTTCGCTAATGTTTTTAATATAATCAAGTTCAGTTCTGCGTTGAAATTCGATGTAATTATAACAATTCTTGGCGTAGAGCCAGAGTTTTTTATTTGCTGTTTGCTAGGCCCACGTGGCCTAAGTCTGTTGTTGCATCAGGATGGGTGATGAATTCGTGAGTATGAATGTCATTAAAAGTTTATTGGAAAATCAAGCGAATGCATTTAAAGCCTCGTTTCGAGTATTGTTCGACGAGTTAAAAGAGGAGATCAAGGCCAAAGTCAATTCGATATCTTGGTGCTAAATTCTGGAATTCATTACCTGTGGAACTCCGAAATGCTCCATCGAAAATATCATTCAAAAAGCAACTGAAAATTTACTTACTCAACAAGGCCAATCAATAATTCTGAACTACTTTTGCGTGAAAATCAAATGCGTATATTTCTTGAATCATTTAAATCCAACCAAATTCATTTGAAATTATTGTAGGGTGGGGGGGGGGGCTCTCTCCTCGATTAGTTTACCTATTGAGAGAGCTCCTCCTTTTTCCTCGATTAGTTTACCTATTGAGAGAGCTCCTCCTTTAAGTAATTCACTCCATACAATTTATCTCATTTCTCTGTACTTGTATATTGTATTAATTTTCTGTATCAATGTATTAATTTCTGTAATATCTTATTTCCTTGTAGTTTAGTTACCTGTTAGTAAAGTAATTTATAAATCGTATGTTGTGAATTTAAAATTTATGAACTGAACTGAACTGAACTCTTAATGATGGTATCCCTCCAGATTACTTCGCGTCCCCCGATTTATAAATGACATACCTCCGCCATCCTACCCAATTTTCAAGGCATTTTGAAGGAAACGAGATATAAACGACATTGTCTATCATGTTGGTACCAATTGAACTTACGTTTGTAGTACGAGCTGCCGGGTTTCTGGGTCCTTCGTGACATAAGCAGTGAGTCCAACAGCAGAAGATCCTTTGCCAGATGTGTACTGTCCTCTTGGAATAAGGTTGAAGACATACTGAAAAGAACGAAACTATTCTTGAAAAGAACAATATCATGACCCAAGGCGATTACGAAAAATATTTGCTACAAATTTATCTTCTAATGTGCCTTCATATGTCATGTTCAATATGTCTTATCATATATCATTTATCATGAACTGTATAAAGCACATTAAGTACCTGAAGAAGTTGAGATTTACTTGTGCCTGGATCACCGCAAAGCAAAATGTTGATATCTGATCTGCAGGAGGAAAAGAGAGAGTAAATAAAAACACACCTCGAGCTGCAACAACTACTTGACAGACCTGTTTGATGATCGGCTAAAATGCAACGTCAAATGCGAAATACGATTTAGCTCAAGTTTTCATGACGTAATATTCGCTCACGGCATACTAAATACCCACACCTGCAACTATGTGGAAGTGAAGTGTAAAAATGCACAAGGCCCGGATACGGTTTGGATAGAGAGTATTGCTTTCTTGAGATGTCAGCTGTGGCATGGACTCTCAAATGAGATTAAACAGTCACTTTCCATCTCTATATCAAAGGGGACCTTCCGGTGACTCGCACTAAAGATGAAAGGCGACTGTTATTGGCTAATTTCAAATGACCTAACCCATGCACCAAACGCACATTGCCATTGGCTAATTTCCATTGGTACAAACCCCATACTGAAGCTACTATAGATGAAGGCCGACTCTTATTGGCTAATTTCAATGAAACGAATAAAGCTGCTGAGGAAGCCGAAGGGTCTATCACTCTTCCTAAAAAGCATACAAGATTTTTTAAAACAATCGAGTTCGTAGGGATTTTTCTTGACAGCAAATTATGAATTAAATAAAATGCAAGCCACCCATCTCCCACCCCAACCTTGGCCTACTAACGCCACTAAAGCCAAGAGGATAGCTAGAAGAACAAAAACAAAATATGAATAAATGAAAAAAGAGAAGAAATACAGCTACAACAACTATAGACACTTCATGTACGTGAACAACTGCCGCAACTATTCTCAATTGGTAGTGAAGCTACTAAAGATGAAAGCCGACACATATTGGCTGATTTCAAATGACCTAACCCATCTAGCATATGCAGATTGCCATTGGCTAATTTCAATTCGTACAAACCTCATAGTGAAGCTACTACAGATGAAAGCCGACTCTTATTTGCTGATTTCATATGACCCCACCAATCTAGCATACGCAGATTGCCATTGCCAAATTTCCACTGGTACATACTCAATACTGAAGCAACTGAAGATGAAAGCCGACTCTTATTGGCTAATTTCAAATGACCTATCACACACAAGAAGGGGGTTATACTGAGAGGGCAGTCACACTATCTGACATTAGTTGGGAGCAGTCACGTGTCTGCCCCCATGTCACGTGAATTACTTGGCAACATGCCAAAATTGGTCGTGTGACTTGACACGGTGCAAAGTTCCAACAACGTGACTTGGCACTTTTCCAAGTTAGGTGACATCACTTGGCCATATGCCAATTTCCCCTCCTCCACAAATCCCCTTGCGTATGAGCACTCCATGTCCCTCACTATTTGTCTCCCTTGTGTCATCGACGAGTAGGGAGACTGGAGATCTACCGAAGCGGTCATAATAATCACAACGTCACGAAATGCAACTGCAACTTACGGCAATGAGGCAAGAAGAGCAAATTCACTAAATCAAGGGGTCAAGGCAACATACGCTACTTGGGCAACTAAATGAACAACGCAATCAAAACAAAAAGGGTCCCTTCAATAATGGCAAAAAAGCTACTATGGCCATAAAGCCAAGAACTATGACTACATCATTTCTTCCAAACAAATAACGCATACACTAAAACGAGAGCAACAACTAATTTCTCCAACAACGAAGGCTACGAAGGCCACAAAAGAAACAAACACCTAAGTAAACAAGTACCAGGCAAATAAATCAACTCTACTGAAGCAAATAAAGCTGCTGAGGAAGCCAAGGGGCCTATCGCTCTTACCAAAGAGCCTACGAGATTCTTTCAAACAATGGGGTTTGTAGGGAATTATTATGGATTTTCTTTCAAAAAAATTATGGATTAAATTAAATGCTACCCCTCTACCCCTCCCCCCCCCACCCCGCTCTTGGGCCTCTAACGCCACTAAAGTCACGAGGATAGCTAGAAAACAATAACAAACAAATTTGAATTGATAAAAAAGAAGAGAATAAATGTAGCAGCCGAAATAAGCAAATTCCAAAGTTTGTAAAATCAGCATTTTTTATTGTTCTTTGATGCTACGATTTGCTAAAATAAAACGAAAACAAATTAAGCCCAAACAACCAGACATGTAACAAAACAGACAAAACAGAACAAAACTAATACTATAAACGAAGCTTTGTAAAGCGATGAAAATAACCCGATGATACTACTTACTGGAATACATTAGTGTCCATTAGATCAGCGTTCAAAAAATAGCGTTCCTTACGCGATGTCCATAAACAACCATCAAAATAAACAAGCTCAAGTCCCCTCGACCACGCTTCGCTTCGCCGCGCCTAATTCTACAAAAGAATATAAATGAATACACGAATACACAAAAGGCTCTTTCAAAAGACGGACGTANTGTAAAATCAGCATTTTTTATTGTTCTTTGATGCTACGATTTGCTAAAATAAAACGAAAACAAATTAAGCCCAAACAACCAGACATGTAACAAAACAGACAAAACAGAACAAAACTAATACTATAAACGAAGCTTTGTAAAGCGATGAAAATAACCCGATGATACTACTTACTGGAATACATTAGTGTCCATTAGATCAGCGTTCAAAAAATAGCGTTCCTTACGCGATGTCTATAAACAACCATCAAAATAAACAAGCTCAAGTCTCCTCGACCACGCTTCACTACGTCGCGCCTAACTCTACAAAAGAATATAAATGGGTACATGAATACATAAAAGGCTCTTTGAAAAGACGGACGTAGCACAAAAGACTATACAATAGAGGAAACGATCAACACAGTACAAACAAGTTACAGTAGTGTCCCGCATATAAGAAACACAAATTTAAGAAACACAGACCCTGATTTTCAAAATAATACCCCATTTTATAAGAAACTGGTTCAGGTCTGAAAAAAAAGGTTTTTCTTATTTAAAAACTATGAATTGAAACCTCGGAATTTATCAGCTTTCCAGTTGTATTGAACTGTACCTATTTAAATGAAAAAAATAACTTTGTAAGCAAAATGCACCTTCCTGAAATAACTGTAGCATTTTCTAGAAGTGAAAATTTACAAATACAATTCAAAATAATAATCATCAATAGAGATCATGTCTGGTTCAACAGTATATGATCTTTGTAATAAGAAACTTTACCCTGATTTGCAAGTTTATCTCATTTTATCAGAAACACATCAGACCTGAAATTGAAAAAGTTGTTTCTTATATGCGGGACACTACTGTACGCAATACCATGGGTCACAGGACACAGTTACATCATTAAATTAAAAACAATTTTTTGTCATTTTCATCTTCCTCCCTTCATGATATATAATATCTTGATTCTTCTTCCGTCAATCTCTTCTGATTCAAGAAGCAGCACTATTTTGTTCACAGGTCTATCAAGTGTACGATTTTTTGTGTCATTGTCATCTCTTCTGGTCAGTAATAATGTTACACTCCGCACGAATCCATTCCGATCAACATTTGCAGCTATAATTTTCCCCATTGGCCAATCATTTCTGTCGCTACTTCTTTCAATAGAACCACATCTCCGACCTGAAAGTTCCTTCTGGGCTCTGTGCATTTTTGCCTTGGTTGCAACATCATCAGATACTCCTTTCTCCACCTCGACCAAAATTCATTCAAAAGGTGTTGCACTCTTCTCCATCTTCTTCGGCAATATAAGTCAGCTTTCTGGAACACACCTGGAGGTGGCATGATAACTTTGGAGTTCATCGTCAGCAAATGATTTGGTGTAAGTGGTCTGACGCTGTTTTTATGGACGTTCCTTTTCCATAAAATCCAATCTGTGTTCTGACTGTGGGCAAAGCGACCAATCTTACTATGATCCATTTTCTCAAACTCTTTCTGAAGCTCATTGGCTGTACCAACGAAATTAGTGCCATTGTCGGAGCAGATTTGACGTACACTGTCTCTTCTTGCCATAAATCTGCGTAAATCTTGAATAAAAGAGTCAGTATCCACAGAGTTTGTTGTTTCAATATGAATCGCTCGACTTCCAAACATGTGAACAAAACTCCATATCGTTTCAATTCCTTTCTTCTTTCTTTGATGACAAATGGACCAAACAAATTAACTCCACAGTATGTAAAAGGTTGGTGCTTCCTTTACTCGCTCCTCGGGAAGATCTGCCATCTTCTGCTTATCCAACTTTCCTCGGAGAAAGCGGCATCTAACACATCTTGAAATGAACTGTCGAACCCTAGAGTTCACATTGATTATCCAATATCCATTTGACCGAATTTCATCTCTCTTCCTGCATGCTGTGTTGTTCGATGACACCAGTCAATTACTAATTCAGTAACTCTCCCTTTCTTTGGCAGCAAGATAGGGTGCTTGCATTCTTCGTGAAAAGAAGACTTCCTCATTCTTCCACCTACTCTGACAATTCCATTTTCATCAAGAAAAGGATCCAATTTGAACAAAGAGCTCGATTTCTTGAGATTTCTTCTTTTAACACGTGAGATTTCGCCATTCTTTGGAACTTTCTTTAATTCCCTCAGCTCGACTTTAAATGCTGCCTCTTGTGCTAATCTGATGATCTTATTTTCTGCTGTCTGTACATCCTCGACAGTGAGCAGTGCGTCTTCATTATTGGACTTTGTTAAAACAACCTTCTCTTCTCTATTCTTTATCTTTCTTTTACAATTTGAAATGAATCTAAGCAGAAGTGCAACAACACGCCTCATGCGTACCCAATCAGAATAACGATTCTCTAGTTCAATTAGGAAACTGTCATTCTTGGCAACTGCAGTGCAATTTACTTTGACAAACTTCCTTAACTCTGGATCGTCTTCCTTTGGCAAAGGTATTGCCTTTTCTCTTGGCCATTCGTTCTCTGATTTCCAAAAAAATTCTGGTCCTCTGAACCAACGTGAAATCTTTGCATTGTTACTTGCACGAATGCCATGGGATGCATCATCAGCTGGATCTTACTTCGTGTCAACATATCTCCATTCTTCTATTTCTGAATGATCTCTGATTATTTGAACCCAGTTTGCGACAAATTTCCTGAATCTCCTTGTTTCATTTGCAATGTAACCAAGTACAATCTGGCTATATGTCCAAAATGTCTGTTTCAGATCTTCGATGTCAAGTTCTCTTCTCAGCATAGCACCAACTTTTACGGATACTGTTGCGGCTGTAAGTTCCAGTCTTGGAATCGTCGTTTGCTTCAATGGTGGGACACGAGATTTACCTATGACCAAAGAACAGTTGATATTTCCTTTGACATCAATAAGACGAAAATAGCTTGCCTGACCATAACCTTCTTGCGATGCATCTGAAAAATTATGAAGTGTTGCCGAGACGACCTCACCGAAATGCTTTGGCTTGTAGCAGCGTTCCACATCTATTTCTTCAAGGAGAGGGAGCTCCTGCCTCCATTTTAACCATATGTTTTTCTGCTCTTCTGATAAGTCATCATGCCACTCCTTTTTGTCACTGCAAAGTTCTTGTAGTATTTTCCTCCCTTGTAACAGAAACGGGGCAGCCAAACTTTGAGGCAAACTTTGTGAGATTAAAACCACCCGAAGCACACATCTTACGTATATTTGATATCAGTGCAATTGAAGATGAGCTGCATTCCTTCGACTTCAACATGTCATCAACACAGAAATTTCTTTTCAAAGTCATTGCAGCTTCACTTCCAAATTCTTTCTCTGAATCATCCGCTGTTCTCCTGAGTGCGAAATTCGAGCAAATTGGTGACGAAATCCCGCCAAAGAGATGTACACACATTTCATAATCGATAGGCTCTGCTTCCAGGTTTCCTTCTGGCCNGATATCAGTGCAATTGAAGATGAGCTGCATTCCTTCGATTTTAACATGTCATCAACATAGAAATTTCTTTTCAAAGTCATTGCAGCTTCACTTCCAAATTCTTCCTCTGAATCATCCGCTGTTCTCCTGAGTGCGAAATTCGAGCAACTTGGTGATGAAATCCCGCCAAAGAGATGTACACACATTTCATAATCGATAGGCTCTGCTTCCAGGTTTCCTTCTGGCCACCAAAGAAATCGCAAATAAGACAGCTGATCTTCAGGAACGCGAACTTGATAAAACATAGCTTCAATGTCACCAGTAAAGGCAATTAACTCTTTCCTGAAGCGAAGAAGCACTCCCACCAACTGATTCGTCAGATCCGGACCTTGTAGGAGCTCTTTATTCAAACAAGTTCCTTTGTATTGCGTGCTGCAATCGAATACGACTCTAATCTTCTCTGGTTTCTTTGGGTGATATACTCCGTGTTGAGGAACGTACCACTGCTTTCCAGGAATATCAAAATTCTCTTCTACTTTCTTTGCATATGCTTTACTAATTCATAAACTTGACATAATCACTGTAAAACTTGGGATCTTTCTGTAACCTTCTATAAGTCCACATTGCTCTTTTCATTGCTCGTTCTTTGTTATTTGGCATGTAAACATTTGGGTTACGAAATGGCAATGGTAGCACATAATGACCATCTGCTTTGATGCTCTGTTCTTTCATCACCTTTAAGAATTTCTTGTCTTCTTGTGAAAGGTCTAATTTGCCATCATCGAGCTTGGTTTCACTGAAATCAGTATGATACATCTTTTTTAACGTTTTATTGGTTGTGACATCCTTTACTGTATCTTCTACAACAAAATGATGGTCAGCGATCTTTGCAGAACCAGCATCAGTGACTGTGATTCGATTGCATCTAACAGCTTTTCCATTCTCTGCGCATTTAATGATTGGGCCTGAAATGCACCAGCCAAGCCAGGATCTGAAAGCGTAAGGGCCACCATCTTGACTAGGAATTATTTCATGTGGTTCTAACGCTAATGGGCAATTTGCACCAATCAACAAACCAATAGGAATTTCAGAATCTTCTTATCCAGAATATCCAGTTTAGCATCCTTCTTACTTCTTAGTTACTAACTGATGTAGTCTTTACTTACTATCACCCCTGTAATCAAGCATTTTCATACAGGGAGCCCCGTGCGTATATTCTTAGAAAGAGCACCATTGTGGAGGAGAAAATATCACGTGATGTGGGTGTGGTCATGTGACAGCCTCCAATAAGTGGTACTAATCGTTGGCACCAACGATGCACCTCACCACCCTACGACATCACCCATACTGTTAACCACACTGGGGGATTTAACCTAAGAGAGCACCGTTGTGAAGGAGGATACCGCTACCACAAGCCTGTCAGTCCCTGTGAGGGTGAATGTGCACGTGACGTCCGATGTGACATCTTAGGTTGTTTACCATCGAGCACTGACTGGAGTGTTCGTTGATGACCCTTGATAGCACCATCAAGTGTCGTTAGTAACAATCGGCAGTCACTCAAAAAACAATCACCTGCTGAAGCAGGCTGCCAACAAATTTCCCCCGCTGATACCCCAGCAGCAGGAGGTCACCCCAAGCCACAGAGTCATTTGTACACACATAGATTTTCTATTACTAAGAGCTCCTGACAAACTCTCGCCATAAATGAATTCGTCAATCGAGCTGCCAACTCACTGAAATCAATTTTGAAAGGTGGACCTCATTGACCTGGTTAAATTCCCTTCTGCTTCAAATGTTCAATATGGATGACAGCTAGCAGCCCATATAATGCTATCAAGAAACAGATCAAGTAACAAATTTATCAGTATTAGCTACGATCCAACATCTAACTTAATGATTCTGAGCACTTAATAATTTGGACGAGTATCAGGAAATTTGGTCTGCTTCAAGTGGGCAGGTTACTAGGCTAGTGATGCCATCCCAATATAAAATAAATCGTGAATTAAAAGTTGCAAATGCAAAGTAATGTTTCAGCACATTATCAAGCATGAGAAACCCTCGTTGATAACGGCACTTAGAGGTTTAATCTCTGCAAATATTGCCATTGTTATCATTGTTATCATTATCATCATCATTATTTTCTGCAAGCGTGGTGTTATTTTTCAAACATGGCTAATGGGGGCCATTTAATAGCATAGGTTCCAAATCTTTAAAAAGGCTGGTGTAAAATTGAGTGACCCATTTCTTTGAACTGAATGACTTCAAAGAAACTTTAGCTAATTCTCTATAATTCTACCGTTGGAATTTTCTGAAATCTTCAATAAATTTTCAGAATTAGAGTGTTTTTCTTCTTTTTCAAGAATTCAACAAAAAATTTCAAAAAAACTTAAAACCATCGTAATTTCTATACTGTTTGACGTAACATGAAATAATTTCGAAGAAAACCATAATTTATGAATGCCTACAATATGGCATCAAGCAACAGTCTGTCACTCATCTGGTTTATGATTTAGAAATTTGATGATGTCACATCCTCAAATGAGTTGAAATGTAAGAAACGCTGTAATTTCCAAAAATATTCAAAATTTCTGAAAAGTCCAACGGTAGAATTATAGATGAGAATCTAAAGTTTCTTTCAAGCCATTCAATCAGAAGAAATAGGTCATTGAATTTCACACCCACCTTTTTACGCCGAGATAAAGATTTGGAGCCCATGCTCCATTTAATATCACTTACGCTGAGCACCTCTATGTAATGACGATGGTTCAACATGCATTCATAAACTATAAAGAATTTGAAAAATTCCAAATACCTAAACCGTCCTCTTCCGGCTGCAGTAAAATCTTTTGGCGTTCCGCCAAACAACTGCAACAAGATTCCCTTCTTGATGTCTTCATTTTCGTATATACTGGGAGCTGTTAATTTAAAGGTAAACAAATCAAGAGACAGAAATATTCATTTTACCATATGTATAAAACAACCCTTTCAATCTTTCCTACAAAGAACATCGTTGCAGCATCATTTGGTGTAGAAATCGTACGGAATTACAATCTTATGAAGATGTAAATTGCTGTTGTGTCACAGCGAAAGTTGTCAATTAAAGTTAAATCTGTTACAAGCCTAAATATTAAAATTCAGTGAACGCAGTCCAGCGGTGGAAAAACTATCAGGGCCTGGGAACGTAGTTCCCAGAATTTTTCTTCGGCTTAACTTTTCACAGAAAGTTTGTAAGAAAATATTGAGGCTTGCAAGAAATTCGCTAAAATTTGAAATTGTAATTTGAATCTTGGGAATGAAACATGACAAAAATTAGTTCCACAAAAAACATTCCTCCAGCTTCCTTGTTCTACTTTGGGTAAAATAAAAAGATATGTAAGTTGACTTTGATAAATGGCTTTTATGATGTGCCAACAAATTTAATTTGATTGGAAAAATTTGTTCTGTGTCAATTATGTGCAAGGCTACCATGCTAAGAAAAATTATCAGAAAAATTTTATTGACAGTGGGTGAAATTTGATTTGAACAGAGAATATATTATATATTTTTAGTATACATTACATGCCTTGCCAGATGGAAATAGCTTTCCTGCCTAAGAATTCTTAAGAATGTTTTTAATATCTTAAAAGTCTATGCAAAAAATTTATGATCTGACAATGGCACCAGAATCTATACCCTAATGTGCTGAATTCTACAAAATTTTTAAGAGTTCTTGTCACGTTGATGTGCACAGGCCTCCTGTATGAAAATACAAGACCATGTAATAGCAATGTACAAGCCTTGTAGTTATGGCCTTGTAACCTTGTTATAGCCTAGAATAGCCTTGCTGTAACCTTGTAAATGGCTCGAAAAATGCTAATTAGCCTTGTGGAAACCTTGTGTTGGACTGGTTGTAACTTGGAATATTGCTGATAGCCTCGTAATTTTCTTCAAAGGTCAGTAGAAGGTCATAATAAGGTCATAATCCTTGTCTTTCTGTACAGGCTGAGCTACATTTTGGTGGTGCTGGAAATTACATGCTATAAAGACTGGGCATAAGGAGCCTAAAATAGCACTTTATCTTGTACTTCTGTTTCCATCACATCCTGATTTTATAGCTTTACTAATTCAAAATATATCAAAACTTAAATGCTCAATCTTTCTTCAACAAATGCAAAGCTGCCCTGACTTGTGCCTTCATTTTGGTGTAAGTTGTGGAGTCATTACTGTATTGTTCTGCATGATCAGAATACGCATATCGTACATAGAGAGTATATCAGCATTACTCTGTGGCTGAATTAGTTGTTTCCGAGAATCATTTTTTGGGATATCTCAAAATCAGGGCTGTTTGAAAGTTGTTTATTGCCTTGGAATAAATTTCCTATTGAAGTTTGCCTGCTCAAAGAAAACAGAGGCTATGTATTTTCAGCTATTGTACCAAAAAGTGCAAGGGCATGGCATGCTTGTGTGCCACATTAGATGATGAATAGCTCAAAGTGTAATGCAGTCACAAGCATTAATTAGATGTATTGTTCCATATTGTTTTAAGAACAAATGCCCCCCCCAATCAGAAGCTGTTTCCTACGGCCCTGGCACTTCATGAAATTTCATGAAACTTATCCAAAGCAAGCCAAGGTCCAAGTTGTTGAATAAACTTGATGATGAGGATGCTGTGCTTTGAAATGCTGACCTCGGCCAAAGGCCTAGTACAAGTGGTACCTTTTAGCTGATAAGTGCATATCAAAGTGATGCTTGTTTTGATCTTGATATAACACATACTACATCAGTTCATTGGATCAAAGAGCAAAGAACGTTCTTCTTACATTCTTTTTCGCAGTTGCAACATCAAATATAGGTCTTCTACAAAATATTTGCTTTGATTTCAAAATCAGTGACTGCCATTTTTAAACCGAAAATGGGACATATTTATCCATTGAAATCGACGCCACAATGCAACAGACTATTGTGATTTCATTTTTTAACGTGTAATACCACAGTAAATAATGTAGAGGTAAATACAAAGAGTTGATAGTTTTACCACCAGCGAAATTTTCCAGAAATTTTTCAGCTCTATACCTGCAATCCTGGACATAACATGTTGCGAAAAAACTGACTCCCCCCTCCCCCCGCTCAATGTTGGTTACTGCGAGCTACAGTTTGCTGCTTTCTTCTTCATAATGGTCCAACATTGAATGGGGAATCATAAAATCATGATAGGAATCATAAAAGCTCCTATGATGATCTCCTCATTAGGTCAAAAAGATGCACAATGCAAGTTGCTCGGCAAAGAACCCTCTGTGTCGAAATCTTTAAGACAATAAACAACTTGAATCCATCTTTTATGCATAACATTTTTAGTTCAAGAAGTTCAAAGCATCCATCTCGGAATCCCAACAATTTAAATCATTTTCGACCAAATCAGGTAACGCTCGGTTCCAAGAGCGTTAAAGCTATGGGACCTCAGATCTGGAACTGTTTGCCCAATGAACTAAAATCAACTGAAAATCTTAATAGTTTCAAGAGTATGATAAAACAATGGAATGGCCCTACCTGTAAATGCAATGCTTGTAAATTTGATAATAACCTGTAGATTTTTATGTCCACATAGTTCTGATATTTTAGCATATGTATTTACGTATTAATTTCCTTAGTTATTTCCTTTTTCATTTTGCTGTTAGATTCGATTTAGATTAGTTGTATGTATGTATATATGTATATATGTTTGAAAATCTAGATATAAAAAGATCGAATTCAAATAATGTCACAAACAAACAAAATAACACACACAATATTTAAAACTTTTAACTGTAACCCTCCCCTTGATGTTCGTACTGTGTACCTTGACATTTCTGAGGCATTTGATAGGGTATGGCACGATGGTCTAATTTATAAATCAAAGCGATGTGGTGTCTCAGGACTACTTCTTTTGTAATCCAAGGTTTTCTCAAGGATCGAAAGCAGAGGACTGTACTGAATGGACAGAGTTAAAATTGGGGAGGTATTTCCGNTTTGCGACTAGTTTCGTCTGTTCATGCAGACTCTTCAGGCTTAAATGATAAATTTACAGCGATAATAGAACTTTATATGTATAATGCTAATTTATTAATGTGACGTCAAATCTTTAAGTAGTCTCCAAGCTCAGTTTGCGTCTAACTTTGACTATTTTACTAATCGGTATAGGAATGTAAGATTTGAATTTTGTTTTAATGCCTACTCCTTTAATTTCACGTGTAGTTGTATTATTGTTAAATTACAATTAAAGTTATCATCATCTTGGGTCTTTGCTGTGTATATATGTATATATGTTTGAAAATCTAGATATAAAAAGATAGAATTCAAATAATGTCACAAACAAACAAAATAACACACACAATATTTAAAACTTTTAACTGTAACCCTCCCCTTGATGTTCGTACTGTGTACCTTGACATTTCTGAGGCATTTGATAGGGTATGGCACGATGGTCTAATTTATAAATCAAAGCGATGTGGTGTCTCAGGACTACTTCTTTTGTAATCCAAGGTTTTCTCAAGGATCGAAAGCAGAGGACTGTACTGAATGGACAGAGTTAAAATTGGGGAGGTATTTCCGCAGGGGTGCCCCAGGGCTCTATTCTTGGACCCTTGTTTTTCCTTGTGTATATAAATGATCCAACTGTAGGCTTGAAGTGCAATGTTAAGTTATTTGTTGATGATACATCGTTGTTCACAGTTGTAGAAGATTCAAATACAGCTGCCAATGACATAAACCATGACTTTGACTTGATAAGTCGGTGGGCTCCAGCTTGGAGAATGTCCTTTAATCCTGATCCGCAGAAACAAGCTGTTGAATTAACATTTTCAAGGAAAAAAATCGAAATTGATCACCCAGTGATTCTTTTTAACAACATCTCCTTAACAACATACCAGTCAAGAAAGTAAATGAACATAAACAGTTTGGAATTATCCTGGACTCAAAGCTATCTTTCTCAGCTCATATCAAATCTGCAATCTCTAAAACAAGGAAGGGCATCGGTTTGCTGAAATATCTCTCCAAATACCTGCCAAGGCATACCCTAAACGAATTATATAAGCTCTATGTTCGACCCCACCAAAACTATGGTGATGCCATTTACCACATTCCTGCCAAAGTATGTGAATTCAGCTAAAATATCCTTTTACCAAATTTAACATAAAAACTAGAGTCCGTACAATATTCTGCTGCCTTAGCTGTGCCAGGTACATGGAGGGGAACATCTCGAAAGAAGCTGTGCACAGAGCTTGGTTGGGAGTCACTAAGTTCCTGAAGATGGAGTTGACGTCTTACCTTGTTCTACAAGTTTGCAAATAATCTTAGTCCTGAGTATACAGTTGAACCAATTCCCCCACTTCATCATTCGCAGTACCGTCTTCGCGACCAGGATGTGATTGGGCGATTAAAGGCAAGAACAGAAAAATTCAAGTCTAGCTTCTATCCAAACTGTTTATCCAAATGGAATAAGCTTGAGCCTGAATTGAGACTTGCGCCTATTGCCGTTTTTAAGAAAAAGTTGTTATCAATAATCCGCCCCCCTGCCAAATCTGTTTTTGGAATTCAGGATTATCCTACCTTACACAACTTAGGGTTGGTCTCAGCAAGTTAAATTTCCATAAATTCAAGCATAATTTTTGGGATACCATAAACCCATTATGCCCAACAAACGATGGCATTGAGGACACTGAGCACTTTTTGTTGCTCTGCCCTTCTTTTGATGTTCAATGACAAAATCTTCTCGCTGGAATTGTTGAATTATTACCACCATTTGTACAAATCACCAATCTTTCAAAAGATTCTTTGACGCATCTTTTATTGTATGGTGATCAAGACCGTTCTGATGAGTTCGACAGAAACCTACTCGAATAATCTATTGAGACTAAGCAACCACATATTCTAGATTCTGGCTCATATCAGATGTCAGGTCAGGGTTTCAATGGGTTGAAACTATCGAGTGCAAATCGTTTAATTGTTGATTTAGAAAGTTAAATGGCTGACATCTGATGCAATAGAGAATTTATAAGGGAAATAGCTATTTACGATAAAGGACTTAAGGTGGTTGCTTAGTCTCAATAGATTATTCGAGTTGCTTTCTGTTCAACTCATCAGAAGGTCTTGATCACCATACAATAAAAGATGCGTGCAAAGTATCAATTAATCTTTAATTGTTTCGTAATGTGTCTGTATATAGTTTAACGTTTCATGTTTTTATATATTGGCCATGGGGTAGTCATTGTATTTCGCACCCCATGGTATCGTACCTGTAGTGTTGTATAGTAATTTAACTAGGTATAGTAGAATGTAAGGTTATAGTAAAATTTTATATTTCAATGAAAAAAATCTTCAAAGTGATTTTCTTTTCAGGTTAAAATTTCAGCCCCGCAAAACAGAAATAATTTGCTGATTTGCTTCAATTGCTACATTTTAGTTATATCATTTTCATTTATGTTGAGGACTACAAAGATTTGAGGCCAGGCAGTCTTTAAAAAGGCAAAAATAAATATCAAACCTAAAACTTCAATCAAACATCAGAAACCTTCACTGAAAGTTTCAAATTAATAAATCCCTTTTGGTTGACCCTCTTCTCTTATTTCCTTTCTTAGATTCGCCATTTTCTAATTATTTGATGCATAAAATCTACAGGAGTTACAGTGTAATTTCGCTCCCTGACTCGTGAAGATACAGTTGGTGCAAAAACTTGTTCTATTGCACACCACATTGTTCCAGAGCATGGAACAAATGCCTAAAGACAGATAGTTGCAAATGCAGACATTTTCAAATCTACCATAGAGAGGTCACTTTGAGCTATTCAGAACAAAAATCCGTATAGAAATCGGACCAACTACTGCAGAGAAATTGCACTTTGAAGTTGACGAAAATTGCCAGGCCATGTTTTTGTTTACATCGTCCGGTTTCAATAAACTTTGTTTTAAATTGACTCTCAATGTCTGTGCAATTATACAATGTATCAGTGCCATGAACTTACATCAATTTATTTGTTTATTTGGCATATATTTGTCAAGGGGTATATTTATCAGTAGAACTACACGAGACCACTAAATTTCTTCTTTCCTGGTGCAAACAAAAAAGGTGAGGAAGAAGGAGTCTTAAAAACTCATTTCGCACTAAACTTCAGGTATCGATGAAGGTTTCTGCCAAAGGGTTCGTTCAGGTTCGTACAGGTAAACATTTTATAGCTGATAAAAAAATCGAGTCATTTAGGCCCATGTATGCTATTTTCTGTCATTTTCCGTGATTAGAATGTATGTTTTGTTTTTGGGTGGTTCCATTGCATAGTTCTCGTTTTAATTGCACAGCTTTAATAGCGAGGGTTTAAATTCTAAATAAAAAGAGGCCTTATTTCATTATCTAACAATCACATTAACATTTAAATGACNAAAAAAGGTGAGGAAGAAGGAGTCTTAAAAACTCATTTCGCACTAAACTTCAGGTATCGATGAAGGTTTCTGCCAAAGGGTTCGTTCAGGTTCGTACAGGTAAACATTTTATAGCTGATAAAAAAATCGAGTCATTTAGGCCCATGTATGCTATTTTCTGTCATTTTCCGTGATTAGAATGTATGTTTTGTTTTTGGGTGGTTCCATTGCATAGTTCTCGTTTTAATTGCACAGCTTTAATAGCGAGGGTTTAAATTCTAAATAAAAAGAGGCCTTATTTCATTATCTAACAATCACATTAACATTTAAATGACTTGAATCGTACACGGGTTTAACATGGTTTACACTAAAATCACGGCAACAAGCATCTTATGTCTATGACTGTTAAGATACAAAGCTTGGGCTTGAGGTCCATCTTTTGATCGTGGAAACTGCACTAAAAGGTTACAGGAAGGTGTGGTGTGCGGCAAAAGGATTTCTGTCATGACCCAATCCCAGAATTTAGGGGAGATTTTCATACCTAATCTTTGAATACGAGTTACGCTTTCACAAAACAAATTTTCGCTGCAAAACCACTGCAATATTTTTGTTTCACGTAAACAAAGCATTAGCAGGACTTTAAATTACCTAACATTAAAGTCACGGGAAACAGAACAGTGTCATAATTTTTCGTAAATGATAAGCCCCAGTACCAGAAAATTCACAATAAGATTGTGAAAGTATACCCCGTTTCCAGAATTTCTGACAAAAACTCCCCTAAATGCCTATATGACCAGAAATTTGAGAACCCCCTCGCCTGGGCTTTTAGTCTATAGAGTACACTTCTGTTGTATAAGTCTTGAGAAACCAACTTCATCTTGGACTTCAAATAAAAGGTCTCACGAGCCTGAGCTTTTTGGTTCATTACATGTCGTGGGCAATGATAAAAACTATACAGTTATCATGAATTTTATGAACTTATAGTTACTCCATAGGCTGTGTATTTATCACTTTATCTTTCTTTATTCAATATCTAATGCTGAATGTAAAAGATCCAAAGGAACTTTGCATTTATTTTTGGTTAAGGTTGAAACTGATTACAGAATCGCACAGACTGAAACTATTTTCTAAAAGCTATCTGCAATTTAGAAGACTAAAACTGTCACTTCAAAGAAAACCTCTTGGTTTTTAATCAAATTAGAGATTTGTGGAACAAGTACATCTGAAAATTTAGAGGAACTTTTGGTTGCAGACTGTGAAAAAGTTCTGTGTCAGTAAATCATGGCCCCTTTGTCCGGATGCTCTTCAAATTTGCACCAGATATTGCCCATGCTAGACACGATCCATTGAAGCGACAAATTCAGGCATGTGAGAAGGAGACTTTCTTTGTATCAAACCAAGAAGAAGCGCTTTTTCCAAACATGAAGAAATGAACTATAGTTAATAGATCGAACGGTGGAGTTTGGACTTAGGCCTAGTGTCCTCAAGTCATAAACATAAAATGCTTGTCGACTAGACTACGTTTGATCCTCTTAAATACTAATATGCGTGTTAGGTAATGACATAATTCTTCTTTTTATTTAGCATTTAAACCCTCGCTATTACAGCTGTGCAATTAAAACAAAAACTATGCAATGGAACCACCCAAAAACAAAACATACATTCTAATCACGGAAAATGACAGAAAATAGCATACATGGGCCTAAATGACTCGATTTTTTTATCAGCTATAAAATGTTTACCTGTACGAACCTGAACGAACCCTTTGGCAGAAACCTTCATCGATACCTGAAGTTTAGTGCGAAATGNAAATGCTTGTCGACTAGACTACGTTTGATCCTCTTAAATACTAATATGCGTGTTAGGTAATGACATAATTCTTCTTTTTATTTAGCATTTAAACCCTCGCTATTACAGCTGTGCAATTAAAACAAAAACTATGCAATGGAACCACCCAAAAACAAAACATACATTCTAATCACGGAAAATGACAGAAAATAGCATACATGGGCCTAAATGACTCGATTTTTTTATCAGCTATAAAATGTTTACCTGTACGAACCTGAACGAACCCTTTGGCAGAAACCTTCATCGATACCTGAAGTTTAGTGCGAAATGAGTTTTTAAGAATCTTTTTCCTCACTTTTTTTGTTTGCACCAGGAAAGAAGAAATTTAGGGGTCTCGTGTAGTTCTACTGCTAAATATACCGCTTGACAAATATGTGCCAAATAAATTAAATAAATTGATGTAAATTCATAGAACTGACACGTTGTATAATCGCGCAGACATTGAGGGTCAATCTAAAAAAAAATTTATTGAAATCGGATGAACACAACTGGAGAAATGAAAATTTGAGATTGTTGGTTTAGGCCCATTTCAAAAGTGATACACCGGAAATGTAAACAAAAACAAAGCCTGGCAATTTTTGTCAACTTCAAAGTGCAATTTCCCTCCACTCGTTGGTCCGATTTCTATACGGATTTTTGTTCTGAATAGCTCAAAGTGTCCTCTCTATGACAGGTGTGAAAGTTTTTGCATTTGCAACGTTTTGTGTTTTGGCATTTATTCCATAAATTTGACAATCCGGATCACTGTGCACACGCGCAAGGAAAAAGTTCAACAGAAAGTTTCATGGGATAGTCAAACCAAACTGAATTTTCCTCTAAGCACCCAACCCTTTGCCAAATATTTAGGGGACATTGTTTCAGTTAAAAAACACTATTTATTTCTATTGCTTTCGAATAAAAGATCTTTTTCATAGCCAACGTTCGGAGGCGATCGCAGCCCCTCACCCCCTCACCCCCAAGTGTACTCCACTAACCAAACATTTATGAACGCAAACAAAGATTCTTCCAAAATGTTCAGTGATTGATCAATGCTGTGAAACGAAAAACAAACTTTTGGCTTTGCTTGACGTTCTTCAGTAAAAAGTTCAGTATGTTTAACACCGGCTGAAATAAGCAAGATCGCAACAGATTGTAACGAGCTTGACTAGAACATTTCCAATTTTATTGCAAAAGATAAGAAGACAGGGCTCTCATGAAATTAGAATATCTCTGATAGATTGTCAGAAACAGCAAAGAAAAATTGCAGACAAAACAAAACAGCTTAAAATTGTCATACCTAGGGCTTTGGCAAGTCTCTTGTAAATGTCTGGCAGATGCGAGAGAGCTTTAAGCTCTTCAGTTCTTTCCTTCGTGAATGTCGCTTGACTGTAACGAATAAGATAAAGCAATATCATGACGTTGATGATTCCTAATCAGTTTCCAACGAAGAAACCTGGATGCAGGCTTGTTGGTTAGGGGCTTTCTGCAATCAAACATTTTACCCTAGCTGGAATGTATCTGACCTCAGAAACAGAAGCACGTACCATCCGTCAAATGTTTTCTTTCATAAAATTACGAAACATAACGGAACTTGTCGTTGTATCGTATACAACCTTCAGCACGAAGATTCCATCGTCTAACCTCGCCCTAAATTCACTTAGGCTGTCCTGCAGTCAGATTTGTTTCTTTTGAAACAACGGAAAACAAAGGAACACTACCAGCAATTCAAAAAGAAGAACTGGCAAATGGCCTTATCAGAATGAGTCTTGATTAAAATGAAACATAAGGGAATCCTGAGATGTCAATTTTGAAAAGTCATTTAGGGGGTTCGAAAAAAACTTCTGTCTCCTTTCTGTGCTCTTGTGTGTCTAATCGACATGGAAGGAACTGGGTGAACTGTGAGAGATTCAATGAGGAACTAGCTGTTAATAATGTTAAGTAAGTACTCCTCTCAATCTTTCTTAATGAGGTAGAATTTATTGGAACTGTTGGGTGAATTTGTAAGCCTCAAGGAATCCCCGAGAAAAGCTTCAGATCGCATGCACAGTAACGATTTACTTAAATGACTTAAGATGCAAATTAGCTTGCCCGTTGAGAACAAGGGAAGAAACGTTAGCAGCGATGCACATCACATCGTGAGCACCAACGTTGATTCGCTCATAACAAAGCTAAAATATAATGAGCTAAAAAATATGTTCAGCATTGCGTCTCCCCAACAAAGGAAAGACTGTCCTGCCTTGCAAAGAAATGAGTCAAAGTCCAAAAACTACGGTCTTTGAGTAATTCGGAGTAATACAATACAAAATACATAAATATGCACGACATCATTTTTTAAATAGCAGTTTTAAACTGATCAATTATATCTGATATTTCATAAGGGACTGAGGGAGATATGAAGAAAGAATGAGGATTTTTATTTGAAAGATAATCCAAGGGGGATTCTTTTGACCTGGGTATCTTCTTAGTAACATCATCAGCTACATTAACAAAGAAGTTATTAACAATGTTAGCCATCGTTGCTGAATCCGTTGTAAGATTACCATTTACATCCATAATTTTGTTGATAATATTTACTTGAGAGTTTTTTAAACTAATAATTGATTTCATTCCTGTCCATAAAAGCTTCATATTGTTGCTATTTACATTATTTTTTTTTTTTTTTTTTTTTTTTTTTTTTTTTTTTTTTTTTTTTTTTTTCGGGGTTCCTTTTTTCTGACCCACCCGGTATTTAAGAAGCTAGCTTTTTGTATTTCGAATTAAAATAACTTGACTAAAAAAGAAAGAAAAAAACTTTACGTCATCCATATATAGGAGGTGACTTAATTTTGGCTGGTTCTGTCCCAAACTATATCCAGCTTTCATCTTTCTCAAAATCAGTTCAGTTCAGTTTCATATATTTTAAATTCACTTCATACAATTTATAATTTACTATACTAACGGCTAACTAAACTACAAGGAAAAGGTACTCAAAGTTAAGGTTATTAAAATCTTCAAGAAAACTTTCCTGATCAAGTTTGGAATAATCATTTTGGTGAAAAGATAAGGTTCTGTTTGAGATTCCTGCTTTCTTAACAATCAAAAACAGTGGAAAGTGGTCTGCAATATGCGTTAAGATGTTACCAATCTTAGTTTCTAGATTACAATTATTAGAAAAAATATTATCAATAATGGTGGAAGAATGATCAGATACTCGAGTTGGATGAACTACAAAGGGAAGAAAATGATGAGAAAGAAAAAGACTAACAAAATTTTTAGTAGGTGTATGAGAATCATAGTTTAGTAAGTTTAAGTTGAAGTCACCTAAAATGAAAACGTTCTTGTTAGTGATAGTAGGATTAGCTAAAACATTTTGTATATACTCATTAAAGGTTTCAGGGTCAGAGTTTGGATGACGATAAGCACAGCAGATCAAAATGTTTTTATCTTTAGGATTTTCAACTTCTGTCCAAACTGTCTCATAAGCATCACTGTCACTTGCTAAATCAGACCTTGGAATAGGAGCTAAGCTAGATTTAATAAAAAGACCTACACCACCATTCTGACTTTGAGATTTTGTGGAAAAAAATGTATATCCGGGAATTTCGACATTGATTTTTAAGGGTCTTTTAAAAGAATCCCAAGTTTCAGAAACAGCAACAACATCAAAAGGAACCTTAAGGTTAACCAACAATGTCTGAAGTTCATCAAAATGGCAAGAAAGACTTCTTATATTCATGTGTAAGAAAGAAAGATCAGTTTGATTAGTATCGCTACAGTACTGAGGCGCTAAATGTCATATTTCCACTGCAAATATTGAACTAAACCAATTCTCTAACCCTCAGTTACCCCCAACTAATCCTAACTTACCTTAACTCACCCTAAATCATCATAAGAACCCTTTTTGAAAGTAACCCTAACCCTTTATCGTATGAGGTACAATGACAGGACAGTTGCAGCATTCTCGTCTTTTTAAGGCGGCTGGTAGTAACTGATCAAAAGTCCTTGGCTGCTGCTTAAGCGGTCGAGTATACACGAATTTCCCACTAAACCTCCTCAAAAATCAATTCTAGAGATTTTTTGTGAAATAGTGAAATGAAATATGAGATAATGAAAAATGATAGGTTCTATTTGAAATAAAGAATGTTGGGTCCAAGGACACTTTAACAAACAACGCATATGTGAATATTATCATTACGTTATACGGTTAATTATCATTACGTTACATATAAAAAAGGCGGGGTCATTCACACATGGAAAGACGTTGCAACTGACAGGCAAGGGTGGTGGAAGTTAATCAGCAATACATGTGCAAAGATAGACGATGACAGGAAAGAAGACAACAAAAGGAAAAGACAAAAACGACATCAAGAACATTAGAGGAACTGACTATTCATGCATTTGCTTTTAGAACTTTAGTTTTTTCTCTCTCATGTTGTGTGTTATGCCCATTTCCGGTCTTAGGCGTGTGTGTGTGTGTGTGTGTGTGTGTGTGTGTGTGTGTGTGTGTGTGTGTGTGTGTGTGTCTGTGTCTGCTACCAAACAGCCAAACGATCGATCGTAACAACATGAGTTTTATGAAAGAGTTCCTACCTGTCTGAATCCCTTTCATGCAATCTCTTCTTGTTGGTTTTTCGGAAATGAATCACATCAACATGAGTTCTGTACACTGAGTTCACATTGTTTGCACGAGCATTTAGCCTTACTGGCTGGGCACGAAAGATGCCACTGACTGTCACTCTATGAAGCAAAACGGTATTTATTAGTTTGAAGCAAAATGAAAGAAAGGAGCATAAAACACGAACTGTGTTCACCACAATGTACAAAGTGTGCACACACTGCCCAGTGCATCAAAAAAACTAACCAATTTTGACAGTATACAATCAATCGTACAGAATAAATTGTGCCTTTCATGGTGGGAACTCCGATGACCTAGTGTCTATTCCCGCCATGATAGGCACAGTAGATGTACTTGTTGAGTTTGTATATTTTAATTGATTATATA
>REGL01001235.1:48841-65632 GCA_004194395.1 Aurelia aurita complex sp. Pacific | reverse complement strand
TGTAAAGTTGAATTTACCTGCATTTCTAGTGCTCGAAAGACATCGAGAAAAATCACAAAACTACTCTGATCTTTTGGCTTTTAATTAGAACTTGAATCATTTAAATCTGTGAAGTATTCTTGATGCTATGAATTTCCAAAAGTGGGAACTTTTTTATGGCTCACCCGGTATGAATTTAATGAAATTATGAAAGGAAAAATATATGTTGCAGTATGCTTTCCAACAAACAGCCTCTGCGACGGAGAGTGATCATGTACTGATATTCTATATTTCTTCAGCATGGCTCTTTCTGGCTGTCTGAAAGCGTTGCTGTTGATACAATACACAAGCATGTTGGCAAGTTGCTTCAATTGCCCAAACCGTCATTTCTGTCATTTACCAGAGATCAAGTACAGGGCATTCTCTGCATTAAGTGAATCATTTCTAAACAGCACTGGTTACATAATTCGAACCTTTCAAGAACCAAATGCTCTCGACTGCAAGAGAATATGTGTTGCAACTCCTGGATGTCAGTCTACAAATCACTACATTGGTTTCAATTCAAGCGACATGTTTTGTGACCTCATGAGAGGAAACAGGTGGTCAAATGCAAGCAGCCTCATCCAAAAAGCAGTATCAACCCATTTCTTTATCAAGGTAAGAAGCGAATGATCTTCTTATATCACGGGAAGGGGGGTTTCTTCCATTGTAAAGGTACCTGGGGATGTGCCGCGAAGAAGGGTATACTTTATCGGACTTTTATTCTAGCCAAGGGTATGCTTTTTTGCAAGTTTGGCAGCAACGGTCTAGGCAAGGTTATCGTTTTTTGACAATATTCGTCTAACGAATGGTCATGCTATCATAATTGGTACAAATTTGAAAATATTGGTCGAGGAAATGGTCAAAATTGGTCCAGAAAAGGGTACCATTTTCGTAAAAATTGGTCCAGAGAATGGTCAAATTGGTCTAGCCAACGGTACCATTTTAGTAAAAATTAGTCTACATTCCTGGCCATAAGGGTTGAGAATATTCAGCAGATTGCTAATTTTCCCATATAGCGACCCCCTGCTCCCCAATTCAATGCTGTTTGAGGGGATATTGTAAAATCTGATACCTGCAATGATTACTCATCCCAAAAAACCAACATTGAGATGGGGGGAAGGGGTAAAGTGAACAGTTTGACAGAATGTCGGTAGTGAGGTCTAAAAAGCGGAGAAAGTCACTTTTTTCTCAATACCTTATGTCCAGGATTGTCTGAGGGGAGATTTTTGAAAGTCAGTGGGATCAACGCAAGTTTGCATACATTATACATTTTTGCCTAGTAGAATTCAAATCTGGAAACGAAATTAACATAAAATGTCACAATTTGCAATTATGAAGTCACAATTTAATTTACCAGGCAATGGCGATGGAGAAGTTGCAAATTATGGCTCTTTGGAGCAAGGAAATTGTGTTAGGTGGATTGTGTTTGACTTTTATCAGACCCCTACCCAAAATTTGCCCAAGAACCCCCTCCCCCTGTCTTATATCGTCTACTTTTAGGGCCACTGATAGAAAATTACTACCGAACCCTGTAGTTGTACTTTTAGTCTATCTGGAAGAAGTAGAAATGTAGAGAGTTGTTGAGGGAGGGGTTTGAGCCACAATTATGCAATTTTATCTGTGTTGTCATATGTTATAAGTACTTGATAGTTATTGTATTTGTATGTTGTTATTTATTCTGATCATTAGCCACTTGCCTGCCAAACATTTCTAGAGTAAGAAGATTGGAACGTTGCTTCCAAAGGGAAAAGCAAATACAATCAATGATCCCTAACCAATTGAACTCCGTCAATGACTGTATAGTTAGTTTTATATTGTAATTCTTTATTGTATGGGTTTCAAATGAGATGAACTGGGCTCGGATAAGGACATTTTGTGTTGTACTAAATTTGAGGCCTTTCGGTTATTACTTATTCGTGTTATTCTATCGCTGTCTATTTCATGGCAAGGGGGCAAATTACACATAAAGCATTGGGAAAAGGAAGCAGTGATTAGTAATAAGGGAAAATCAATGAATGCAATTTTTATGCCATTTAAGTCAAAAACATTACAATGCTATTGCCCGAAAAGATATTCAATGAATGGAAAAATGGGACAGTAAGGAAGTTAGTAATAGATTTTTTAAACATGTCTACTGTTTTGAGATAAGCAATATTGCAATAGAAATTGTGCTCTTCTACCCAATAAAGGTGGTACTTAGTGGGGGAGGCAAGGAAGCAGATGACTCCAGAAAAATTCAGAGTTTCAGTACCAAATATCAGTAATTACAGTACATCACGATAGATTTCCGAAGCCATAGGGATAAAATTGCCAACAAGGTGCTGGATGTGCTGGATAGCATAAGCGTCGAGTTCTTATGTTAATTTCATTTTCTTTCAAATCAATTTCTTATGATCCCACAGAGAGCATATATCATCATCATTTTCGGAATTTCAGCAATTTTGAAATTTCTGCCAGCAGTTTTGAAGTTGTGACATCAAATCGGTAAAAGATAAATCATAATCGTTTTTATGTAAACGTCAAGATAGACCCTAAATCCTAACTGGCTAACGAACTTGGCAAGTGACTTGCTGTAAACCAATCAATTGATCCAAAAACAGACCGGGAAATTTAAAATCAAGTTTAGGCAGTTGACGATTTTACCACCCTTCACCAAAAAATGATTGTACTGAAGGAAAATTAAGATTTTCAAAAAAATCTTCACACACCTGTTCCCAATACTTGAATACATACCTGTTCACTGGGGCTAAGAATTATCTCAAAATTTGGAGAAATGCCAAAGTCTTGAGTTCGATCTCACTGACCTCACTGTAGCGTGTCATAGTAAAAAACCTCAGTGAACACAAAAACGTATTCAATATTGAGACTAAATACTTAGTTTCGAAGGTCTTATTCTTTGTGTGTAAGAACGTCCAGAACATCTTCAAAGATGCCAGATTTAGAGCACTATATGAATCTTTTTGTTTGAAGCAAACATGAATACCACCGGGGATTTGCAAGATTTAATGCTGAGGGGTAGGTGAACAACTGCAAAAGTGCACTGCATGGGACTAATAAAATATCACACCGTAGTTATGAATAAGGACGAATTAACATATGCTTACATTTCTATCTCGCAAAAGAAAGACAACAAACTGAAAATATGAAGCAGCACAAATGCTAAAGTGCTTTACTTGGTTTTGATTGCAAAAATCCACTTTTTCCACTGCAATCTACAGCCAGTTTGTCCAACAAATCATTCAGATTTTCCTATTGTGACAACATTGTCAATAACAATGGTGCGGAAACTTCAGTGATCAGCTACATGCTATTATACAATTCCAATGAACTTTGAATAAATAACAATTATCTCAAGAATGGCAAGAGCTGTGACATCCAACCTGACCGGAACGATCTGATATCAAACGGAAGCATTTTGCAAGGGAAGTCATTGTTACCAAGCAAGAATTAAGGTTACAGTAACTCTTCAGACGAAAGTTGCTCTATTTTTCGTTTTCGTTTTAATCTGATGGTATAAGTATTTGAGTACCATTTAAAAAAACTCACTGTCGGAAATAGCAGCAATTACTTGGAAATTTGAGCATCTCACAGAGAGCAATCCTGCTTCTCAAAACTTCCGGAAGTATACATTAGGGGATTATTGTAAACTCACTTGATCTTGCAGCAACTTTCATGACATCCCATACTGCTATGCTATTGACATAATGCTTTACCAAGACAGTGCTTAAGCTTGACCTTTCATGCATAATCGCTTTTCCCGCAATTTTTGGTTCATTTTGATAAAAGCCTGATTTCTCGAAACAGAATTCCGGAGTAGGGTGTAGGCGGTGGTAATGTTTGTTGTGTTTGTTTGTTGTTGTGTAGTATTTGTTCGTTGTGTTTGGCAGTGTTGACGTTGTCGTTGTGAACATCACACCCATCATATTCAAAACTCTGAGTCCGTTGCCAAACGAAGCAAAAATCTTAAACAGTCAGATAAATTTGAGTCTAGCATGTGAATAACACATTGGATGGTGCCAAAGACTTCAGCTTTGGTGAAGGGAGGGCAGCGGATGCTATATCGATTAGTCTTGCAAGTTCATGGCGATGGTTTTCGGACATCAAGTTAATCAATTGTTTAAATTCAAATTTCAAATCTGATTTGGATTTTCATATTTTGTTATTAATGTTTGTATGTAGAGCAATCGAAAGTTGCAATGTTCTCAAGCACCTCCTAGTAAATATATTCATGTCATTTCGAGAACTGATAGTCGAACAATTATTTTCAAATTCAAGAACAGGAAATAAGACAAGAAAAATGAAGCAGAAGAGTTCAGAGACCGAATACTTGCCAAGTATTCATAGAGCAATAAATTGCTTGGCACATTCTGCATTGTGAACCGATCCTAACGGTCCGGAAATCATCGACATGTTCCGATAACCACCACCAAGGTCAGTCTCAAAATATCGTTGCCAAAAAACCATAGACTGATAGATAGTTCGTAGTTATTGCTATTGACAGGCTGATGGACGCTATAACTACGACTCATGGACTTTCACATTGAAAATTGGGATGAAATTGTTTCCCTTGACGTCACGTCCGATAAGGAAACTATAGCAACACTGTGCGAAAAGGCGAATAATGGCGGTGGGCCTAAATTGTCAGCTCAATCTTCAGATAATAAAATGCCTCAAAATTCAAATTTTGAGTGACGTTAGCAATGAACAAAAGCCACGATTATTCGCATGAATGTTTCTTTAATCTAAGAATTAACAAACCTTTCAGTTTCAACAAGAATTTCCTCATTTTGAAGGCGATTTTCATCTAGCAATAGTGCATGCCAACACACCACATTTCCTGAAATTTTCCAACTACCGAAAAGAGGCCATTCCTCGTTTCAAAGGGAATAGAAAAATCTGTGCGACCATTGTTTATTTTAGTCCCACTCTTTGATGTGAAAGTCCATAAGTCCCAGTTTGAGCAAAAATATATATTGTTGTTGTTGTTGTCATTGCTGTTGCTGTTGCGATAACTGGGACTATTTCGTGAGTCTAAAAAAATCAGGCAAAGTCAAAGTCAAAGCAATTTGGGAAAATATGTCCAAATACCCGTTCATTTACCTGGTAAATTTTGCTTTCGTCGGTGATGAATTTTTTGAATGAAATAGTTAGTCTCCTTAAGCTTTCGATTACCATCACCAGCACCCACTAGTGGGTACAGCGGGTACCCGCAAATAAGAAACCACTTTTTAAATTGAGGCCTCAGAGAGTTTCTTATTTATAGACACCTTTTCATGATCAGGATAAAAATTCCATATATATAGGTAATCAAGTTAAGTAAAGTCAAGGTATATGACAGTACCATACATGCATGTGTATTTAACCTTAATGGTACATTTTACATTTTTACCATGTTACGTTGTTGTGGTGTGAATCTTTAATTTTGAAAATGTTCATTCTGTTTTGAGAATACTACATTCTATCACAGTCATTTATGGGAATATCTTTTGGCATTCAGGAACAAACTATAATAACAATCCTGAAAATAAGAAACATTTAAATTTCAGACCTAAAATTGTTTCTTATTAAAGGAGCCTTTTTTGAAGACAATGAGGCCTGTTTCTTATTCAAGGGGGTTTCTTATTTGCGGGTACTTACTGTACTAAAAAATATTTGTGTACTCAACATGCCAATAAAATCGCTTGAAACTTGAAACAGAGGGGAGGGTCACAAAGCATATAATTACAAAACCATTTCAGCGATTAATGATAGAATCACTTGTCAAATTTTTATAAAAATCTGAAAGTTAAAAAAGACATTCAAGACATTTACATTAATTTGAAATACCAGACAATGATCCTGGACAATGATCAATGATCCTTCGAAGACAATACGTTTTATTAAAAATTCGTGACACAGCTTTGCAGTTAAGGACCATAAATCTTTGGTAAATGGATTGTTGTGGTCGAAAAATGATCGATGGAGTACACAACAATTTTTCGCAAGGGTGGTAGATCTTGCCTAAAAATTTAGAATAAGTAATTTGTGATCTTATCACATTAACTGAATATATTTTTATGATATTCTGCGTTTAATTATGCGTCGAATAATGCATAAGTTAAATTGGTAGCTGTTGACAAACAGCCGTGGCAAACAGAGTTCCTAAATTACTGCCATATCAAGGGTTGCAGAAGCCCTAATCAAAGTAAAACAAAGACATTCTAATTGTTTTTGTGATTTCTTTATTTCTAGATCCTCTCTACACTCTGTTTTATTGTCAAATGTTAGGTGGTGGGCATTTCCTACCCCTCCCGGGTTAAATAGGTTTAAAATAACATATTTCTGTGGACTTATCTTCCTTTACCATCTCTCGCTATTTTTAGCTATTATTTTGTCTGTTATCTCATGTTAATCAGGAACAATTTGGCATTAAATTTCAGCAGTCAAACGTCAAGTCAGCTGTTCAATTTTGACCATTCTCCCATTGTTTTTGGTTGGCTAGCAACAGCCCTTGTGACCAATTTTCCTCTATCGTTACTTTTTTAAAGCTAATTGTCGAATTTACAATTGGCATAAGGTTGATTGGAGAAAGAGACGGGGGAGGGGGTGAAAAGGACCCCTCCTGTCAAGGATTCTACGATTTCTACCTGATTCAAAAAGGTCCAAATATCTACCTGGTCCAAAAAACTTATCAAATGTCCTCCGACTCGAAAAATGGTTTCCGGAAACTTAGTTGCGCTATTATGATCAAAATGAATTGTTCTAATAGCTACACGATTGATGTATTTTCTATATTTTTAGCTAATTTTCAAGTTTGAAAGATTCAACAAATTAATCTTGCATAATATCCACAAGATGGACTAAAACGCAAGATCAATGGCATCTCGAAATGAAAGAAGCGTAAATCTTGTCAATTTTGCTATTTTCAATAATTCCTCCTACAGAGCAATCAATAAGATATTGATTTCAGTTCCCGTCTCAATCTCAGTTCCTCGTTTTATCATTCATGCTGATTCTCGTAAGGATTTCGAACATGTTCCAAAAAGCTTTGAAGATTCAATCTGCTACTAAAATGGCCAACAAATCCAAAACCTACTTCAATCGTTTAGCTATTAGAATAAAAAATATCTAGGTGCTTCATTGTNAGGCGAGTAATGGCGGTGTGCCTAAATTGTCAGCTCAATCATCAGAAAATAAAATGCTTCAAAATTCAAATTTTGAGTGACGTTAGCAGTGAACAAAAGCCACAAGTATTCGCATGAATGTTTCTTTAATCTAAGAATTAACAAACCTTTCAGTTTCAACAAGAATTTCCTCATTTTGAAGGCGATTTTCATCTAGCAATAGAGCATGCCAACACACCACAGCTCCTGAAATTTTCCAACTACCGAAAAGAGGCCATTCCTCGTTTCAAAGGGAATAGAAAAATCTGTGCGCCCATTGTTTATTTTCGTCCCACTCTTTGATGTGAAAGTCCATGAGTCCCAGTTTGAGCAAAAATATATATTGTTGTTGTTGTTGTCATTGCTATTGCTGTTGCTGTTGCTGTTGCTGTTGCGATAACTGGGACTATTTCGTGAGTCTAAAAAAATCAGGCAAAGTCAAAGTCAAAGCACTTTGGGAAAATATGTCCAAATACCCGTTCATTTACCTGGTAAATTTTGCTTTCGTCGGTGATGAATTTTTTGTATGAAATAGTTAGTCTCCTTAAGCTTTCGATTACCATCACCAGCACCCACTAGTGGGTACAGCGGGTACCCGCAAATAAGAAACCACTTTTTAAATTGAGGCCTCAGAGAGTTTCTTATTTAAAGACACCTTTTCATGATGAGGGTAAAAGTTCCTTATATATAGGTAATCAAGTTAAGTCAAGTGAAGGTATATGACAGTACCATACATGCATGTGTATTTAACCTTAATGGTACATTTTACATTTTTACCATGTTACGTTGTTGTAGTGTGAATCTTTAATTTTGAAAATGTTCATTCTGTTTTGAGAATACTACATTCTATCACAGTCATTTATGGGAATATCTTTTGGCATTCAGGAACAAACTATAATAACAATCCTGAAAATAAGAAACATTTAAATTTCAGACCTAAAATTGTTTCTTATTAAAGGAGCTTTGAGGCCTGTTTCTTATTCAAGGGGGTTTCTTATGTGCGGGTACTTACTGTACTAAAAAATCTTTGTTTACTCAACAGGCCAATAAAATCGCTTGAAACTTGGAATAGAGGGGAGGGTCACAAAGCATATAATTACAAAACCATTTCAGCGATTAATGATAGAATCACTTGTCAAATTTCTACAAAGATCTGAAAGTTAAAAAAGACATCCAAGACATTTACATTAATTTGAAATAGTATCCTTCGAAGACAATACGTTTTATCAAAAATTCGTGACACAGCTTTGCAATTAAGGACCATAAATCTTTGGTAAATGGATTGTTGTGGTCGAAAAATGATCGATGGGGTACACAACAAGTTTTCGCAAGGGTGGTAGATCTTGCCTAAAATCTAGAATAAGTAATTTGTGATTTTATCACATTAACTGAATATATTTTATGATATTCTGCGTTTAATTATGCGTCGAATAATGCATAAGTTAAATTGGTATCTGTTGACAAACGGCCGCGGCAAACAGAGTCTCTTAATTACTGCCATATCAAGGGTTGCAGAAGCCCTAATCAAAGTAAAAAAAAGACATTCTAATTGTTTTTGTGATTTCTTTCTGACCAATCTCCAAATTAGGGTATCCGTTGGTCATATTACTTAAATTATTGCAATGAATAGCCTAAACTTCAATTGCAGATCAAAAATTAGGAAAAGTCATTCATTTCTCGATCCTCTCTACACTCTGTTTTATTGTCAAATGTTTGGTGGTGGGCATTTCCTACCCCTCCCGGGTTAAATAGGTTTAAAATAACATATTTCTTTGCAAATATCTTCCTTTACCATCTCTTGCTATTTTTAGCTATTATTTTGTCTGTTATCTCATGTTAATCAGGAAAAATTTGGCATTAAATTTCAGCAGTCAAACGTCAAGTCAGCTGTTCTATTTTGACCATTCTCCCATTGTTTTTGGTTGGCTAGCAACAGCCCTTGTGACCAATTAGCCTTTATCGTTACTTTTAAAAAAGCTAATTGTCCAATTTACAATTGGCATAAGGTTGATTGGAGAAAGAGACGGGGGAGGGGGTGAAAAGGACCCCTCCTGTCGAGAATACAAAAATTTCTACCTGACTCAAAAAGGTCCGAATATTCTACCTGGTCCAAAAAACTTATCAAATGTCCTCCGACTCGAAAAATGGTTTCCGGAAATTTATTTGCGCTATTATGATCAAAATGAATTGTTCTAATAGCTACACGATTAATGTATTTTTCTATATTTTTAGCTAATTTTCAAGTTTGAAAGATTCAACAAATTAATCTTGCATAATATCCACAAGATGGACTAAAACGCAAGATCAAAGGCATCTCGAAATGAAAGAAGCGTAAATTTTGTCAATTCTGCTATTTTCAATAATTCCTCCTACAGAGCAATCAATAAGATATTGATTTCAGTTCCAGTCTCAATTTCAGTTCCTCGTTCTATCATTCATGCTGATTCTCATGAGGATTTCGAACATGTTCCAAAAAGCTTTGAAGATTCAATCTGCTACTAAAATGCCCAACAAATCCAAAACCTACTTCAATCGTTTAGCTATTAGATTAAAAAATCTCTAAGTGCTTCATTTTGCTCGCTTCTCTACGAGTCTTTCAGTATCTACTAACCCCCCCCCCCCCCACCACCCTCGCTGAACATTCCTAGCTTTGTGTAAAGCCTTGCAGATGAGTCAAACGGAAGTTCGAACAACTTTTATCATTCTGTGTTCTACATATCTTGGAAGTTTGGTTTGATGTTTTTGTTGTATTAATTGCCAAAAAAATAGCCGTTAGCAATAATGAAAATTAGGCCCACTTATGTGAAATGCTGTAGGAAAACTAGAAGCATTTATCTCAGCAATGGGGCAATATAAGTCTGCTCAGCTTTGTCAGTTTTGTTGTATCACCGTAACTTTTTACCTTTGTCTGATCTAGATATTAATTTTGCAACTGTAATAGAGAATTTCAAATACTCTTAATTCTGCTAATTGAAAGCAGTTAATAGGATAATCAATAACTCTACATTGATTTGGACGTTGCTGAATCGTCTCATCTAAAAGAGAAAGTAAAGATTAGCTTTGATGCTTGGATTATTTTAAACGCTTGACGCACCTAATATCAACTTCATTCCAAATTCAATGATTAGATAAATGAAATAAATGTTGAAATATTTCTTTTCACTGTAATTCGATTTATTCCAGAGCCCATGTGAATCAAATCCGTGCAAGAATGGAGGAACATGCATTTCTCTTGACCAAGAGAATTCCTACAAGTGTGCATGTGCACATAGCAACTCTTCTGCGACAATCCATGGTGCTAATTGCGAGACTTTGAAAGGTAATTTACTTGAATCTTCTTTCCTTTTAACTTATTCTTTCTTTTTTAATCGAAACTCTGCATATAACATGCTAGAACAGAGAAAAAGGAGAAACTACAATAATTTGGACATCACACTAATCACTGACAATAAGAGTTTTTGGAAAACAGTCAAACCAATGTTCTCCGACAGAATAAAGTCTCAAAGTAAGATAGTTCGAGAAGAAAATCACGAGGTTATCTCTGACAACCGTCAGGCTACAGACATCTTTAATAATTATTTTGTAACTGTAACGGAAACCCTTGGAATAGTAGATAATTTAGACAATGTTTATTCAATGGAGGGTTTCATCGATCCAGTTGATACAGTAATTGCAGATTATGCAAGCCATCCCAGCATAAAAGCTACTCGAGCACGTTTCCCAGTTGTAGTTGGTCTGTCCTTTGAGCATGTAACCATTTCCAAGTTTTTCTTTCCTATATATTCAGCATAAAAATTTACAAAAACGGGTTTACTTATAACAACACTTGTGAACTACCGGGTGTCCCAAAAAAAGGTAACAGATTTGATTAGGGCTAGCGATAAGAATTTAAGTCGAATCGATCCCTGATAAGTTTCGAAGTACTCTTAGAAAGTTAACTTGAAGATTAATACCTCACTTGTTGATATTGGTGCATCAGGAGTTGGAATATTAATCTTGAAAGTTCAAATTTGCGTCCAACCCCAAACCAGAGCTGTTGGGGTATGTTCTAAGCTGTTATCTCGCTGTGCTGTGGAATCTCCTCAATCATAGCCAAATAGCCAAGTGCAAGCAAGAAACCTCATTACGAACACATTCTGGTGGAAATCTGACTCTGAACTTTACAATCAGATTCACGAATTTAGTCCCGAAGAGACCTCTTTCTGGATTCAACAAAAACTTTAAATCACATCTGCCTGATAAATGTTATTCATCAGCGAAATAAGTCCCTTGGGCTTTAACACAGGGACTATCTTGCAATTTTCATTGCTTGAAAGAATGTGTTTTGCATCATCTCTCACAAAGTTATTACGAAACAAGCAATCATATATGCCCAAGGGAACATACAAATGCTCACTGGTGCTTGGCTTGGTGTACTATTGTACTTGCATTTTGACTGGAGAAAGATATTTCTTGGTGACTATACTCATTAATTTGTTTGTCAGTTTTCAGTTTTTACGTTCTATGGAAACGGGCACTCAAAGGACCGATCCTTGTCCAAAAATGTCTTTGATTGAGGAGATTCCCCTTACCAGCGCGTTAGCAGTTAAGGCCAAATCCCAAAAGCTCTGGTTTGTAGATGGACGTAAATTTTGGCTTTCAAGATTAATATTCCAACTTTCGATTCGCCAATATCAACAAACAAGGTATTAATCTTCAAGTTGACTATTGAAGAGTACTTCAAAACTTATTTGGGATCGATTTGACTTAAATTCTCATCGCTAGCCCCCATCAAATCTGTTACCTTTTTTTGGGACACCCGGTACTTTACTGCACTACAAGGACCATGACTACCCCATTTCCAATCTAGAAGCAGAAATAAGAAATCTAAATTCAAAGAAGGCTACATCTCTTGGCAATATTCCTCCACGGCTACTCACAACTAATCTAGACATTTGCGCTGAAAAAGCTGTTGATATGTGTGTGAGCAGGCGGCGAGTCAGTGATATCAGGGCTGCAGATTGTAAAAAGTAAGACTGTTCCTGACAGTTGGAAAAAGGCAAGATTGAAGAGTGTTTTTAAAAAGAGGTTTAAAGATGAGACAGAAAACTGCAGACCCCTTTCCATGTTGATCATACCTAACAAGTTGTTAGAGGACCAAATCTGCAGACCTGTAAATAACCATCTTGATCTGCATAATCTATCAACACTTGCACAATGGGGATTTAAGGAAGGAAAATCAACAAAGAGTCCGTTACTCCACATGACAGAAGGCTGAAGAAAAGCCCTCGATAGAAAGCAATTCATTGGAATACTCTTTATCCATTTCCAAAAAGCTCAGTAAATCACATATATCTGAAAAAAACACTTTGGATCCTCGTTATCTTCGGACCCTCTGGATTACATTTACAAAAGAAAGAATTTAACATTTGTACACGAATCATATCATGGAGACGACCGACAGGCTAAGTCACATGTGACCAAGAACGTAAAAAGATCTGCAAAAAGGGATATGCACTTAATACCACGGGCAAACTCTGAGAAAGGCAAAGCATCATTTTGTTATAAGGGACCGTTATTTAGAGCAACCTGAAACCAGAAATCCGTACAATAAGTGATATAAGTTGGTTTAAGAGAAATTTAAAAGACAATGAGGAACAAATATTATCGGTTAGTTTTAAAAAGGAACCATCGCGAATCATTTGCATATATGTAAATTTCTTATACTTCTGAGTTTTTTCAATTTCACCTTTAATTTTAACGACGTCTTTTAAGCATCATTTTATTATGATCGTTTTAAGACGTCTACTTTTTCACATCTACTTGAACGATTTGTTTTTTTGTTTAAATACATTCTGCTAAAAATTCTCAATACGTGTTATCTTAATTACTATACTTATAAGCTACTCTACTCTACTACAAGGACAAGACCACGGGGAGCAATAACTATGTCTACCCAAACTGTTATTTTCTTTTAATGATCATGAGACTGTAATTATGCTGATGAAACCACTCTTTATACAGGGTGTCCAAAAAAACATGTGCGCCGTTTGAATGGCTACTGTGGAGGAGCCATAAATCTAATTTTTCTTATTTTTCAGATTTGTGAATAGAAGAAACTTCAACTTAGAGTCTGGCACCGATTTTGTGTAAATCTGACGAGTTGTTGCTGATTTATTGAGAATAAAAGTCACAATCACTCGTCACTTCAAAACCAGAGGATTTTATCTCCGTACTTAACCTTATAACTTGAATTTTAATATTAAATGAACTTAAACTTTACTGTTATGCCAGGAAACGCATTTGGGAGTAATTAATGACCATATAACTCAAGAATATTGACCAAGCAGCCTGCTGAACGCAATATTGTTGGTTTAAAACGACATAATCACTTTTGAGAAGAAATATATCTGAAGGACGCATACCATGGCCTGAAGCACTTGTGTTGCACATTGCCATTCCTAGCAACCCTAGATATGTCCAATATTTTTGGTTGTCACAAAACTCAATGTATGACTATCTGTCTCACTTATGACCATCAGAAAACAGGGCTAGGTATGTTTTTTCAATCAATTTCGTTGATTTTAGCGCAATGCAGAATAACGAATTCTCTGGTTTTGAGCCAACCAAGAATTTTGGCTTTCTTGCTCCATAAATCAGCTTCTAGTGATCAGATTTACTCAAACTTGGTGTCAACCTTTAATTTGAAGTCTCTCCTGTCAAGAACTTTAAAAACAGAAAATTTGGATTCATGGCTGCTCCGCAAAAGCCACTCAAAACAGCGCACATGTTTTTGGGACACCCTGTACATTTGAAAATAATTTACAAAATGTGGTAGAGTTGCTGGAAAATGTTTCGTCAAAGGTAATAAAATAGCTTAGACTTTAATTACGGGTTGTATATATTAATCTATGAATAGCCCTGATCGTAGGCTTGAGCAACCGGGTCCTGGAGTCAAACTCCAATCCAGATGATCACCTAAAGAAGATTGCATAGCCAGGCAACAAATTGATAGCTTGCAAGTATAGGATCTTTACATTTGCATCATTCATAATAGCTAGAAATATGCAATCGTGGGAAAATATCTGTCAAGGTTTCCAGCAAACAACGCGAAAGATAAGACTTGATTACAGATGAGCTTCATTTATCAATACTCCATTTCTTTGGACTCGTTCTTCGAACAGAAAAACAACCGAGGCGCATGCGCAACATATCTTTTAAACTAGGGAAACAAAGCCCCAATGTCTCTCAAATCTTTTCATTCGTTGTGTTGCAATTTTGTTGCATGTGTTGCTATCCTGGAGCAACTTTTAGCTATATAGTATACCGGGTGTCCCAAAAAACGCAGCAGATTAACCCTATCCAGACTGGGGGGCTCATTCAGCCCCCCCCCCCACATACTTAACTGAGCACTGCTCCAAATTGGTTCAACGAACCAAGAAATGGCTTTTTGACTTTTTGTTTTTATCCTTTTGAAGTGTGATTTTGTGTGAAATTTTGAAAAAAAAAATTCAGGGGGGTGGGGGGTGGCTGTTTTTTTCAAAGTGGTCGGGGAAAACTGTTAGGTAAGCTGCTTATGGATGTAATTCCAGATCACCTCATAATCCTTTGATAATATCCTTTTTACTTTCTATACTTATAATTTATAAGGTCTCTTTAATTTCTTCCAGGAACAATAGACCAATTATGTGTCACGTGACCTCATCAATGACGTCATATTTAAGAAAATGGCAAAAATTAGTTTGCAGTCTTTCTGCAAGGATATTTCGACCCCAAATGTTTTACATCGGCAATAAATAGATTGAAGCTGATCANAAAAAAAAGTGGGGGGGGTGGGGGGTGGCTGTTTTTTTCAAAGTGGTCGGGGAAAACTGTTAGGTAAGCTGCTTATGGATGTAATTCCAGATCACCTCATAATCCTTTGATAATATCCTTTTTACTTTCTATACTTATAATTTATAAGGTCTCTTTAATTTCTTCCAGGAACAATAGACCAATTATGTGTCACGTGACCTCATCAATGACGTCATATTTAAGAAAATGGCAAAAATTAGTTTGCAGTCTTTCTGCAAGGATATTTCGACCCCAAATGTTTTACATCGGCAATAAATAGATTGAAGCTGATCAACAGGGTTGTTTCCACCTAAGCTATATAATTTTGTTTGAATTTTGTGCACCATTGGTCGTAAACGGTATAAGATTCCCCGGGAGTATCCTCGCATAGTACTACTAACGATCAGTTTTCATGTATATCTTGAGAATCTGTTTTACGATGAGAATTTTTTTACTTGAAAATGTTTAGTTTGTCAAGATATTATCACAATTTCACCAAATTACTACCCTCAATCCCCTATTTCCCCCTCCCTTCTTCCTTCCAACTCATTTGCTTACAACTGTGAAAACATACTGATGTCAGCATTTTTTGCAATAATCAAAACAAAAATTTCAAAAGGAAAAATGAAGTATGCAACGAACACTTATCATTGAAGTAATTTTCATTGTAATATATGGAGAAATTCTCTACTGTGGCTGCATTGGTCATTTTTCGGAAAAACAAGAATTTTAATCTCTCTGTCCGCCATCTTGGATTTGCGAAAATCAAATTTTTCACTTAATAGGTATATTTTCAGCTTCTAACAATGCCTTGATTGGCATAATTTGGTTTCATGAATCAATCTTTGAAAATTATAAAGATTTAAAAAGAAAATGATTTTTTCATTTTTTTCGTGAACACGTGCCAGTTGGTCTTGAATAATTATGACGTCATATCTATTTTTAGAATTATTTTTGTGAAAATTAATAGATCATAAGGACGGTTACCTGCTTGGTGAGTTTCGTCTTTGTAAGTGAAGGAATAGCGATTTTAGAGAGGGGGGCTGAATGAGCCCCCCCCCCCTAGTCTTCTAGTAGCTCAAAAAGCCCAGTCTGGATAGGGTTAAGAAACCTTTGACGCAAGCTGTGTCATATTGATAATAAAATTATTATTTTATCCAAATCTTCAATGGTTAGACTAAATTTTGATATATTTTTCAGAATTTTTGGTGACTTGATTGAAGAGTTAAGAACTAGCAAACCTCAAATTTTCTGTCAGAGCAAAACAAGAGCTACCAGCAGCACTACTGCAAAGTATACTGTAATTTAATTTTAAAATTTTGGCGATATCTAAAAACTCACAAACGCACAACTTCATTAAGAAACTGTAACAAAGGGATTCCTTACTGATTCATGAGTTATCCATTCTCGAGGGAGCTCTCAATGTTCATTTATAATTGAACTTATAAATCTAACAATGATCTATTCAATTTAGGAAAGGTAAGCAACCATTATGAACAATTAAGAAGCACGACTGTGTTTGACAGAAATCTTTATGAAAGTGTCTGTTCAATGCTCATTTTAATTATGTGTTTGCGTATTTGTTAGCAATGCTTTCTAATTGCAGGGATTGTCACGTTTACAATTTGACATTATGATTCACCATTTTTTTTTCTTTTTTTTTTTATATTCAAAACAAGAGCAGATTTTGTAATTCAATAGCAAAAGTTGCGTTTGATTGACACCTCAATTCAAAGCGATTAGCGGCTGCAGACAAAGGAAATTCTTCAACCAATACTTGTAAACAAACAAAGCTGCAAAAGTTGACCGAAACCAG
>REGL01001235.1:15856-27712 GCA_004194395.1 Aurelia aurita complex sp. Pacific | reverse complement strand
TTTTATGCCTTTATACTGTATACTTTTGATGAATTGTAAATATTTTATCCCCTTTTTTCTGATGTAACATTTGTATTTTAAAATGTTAACTAACGTTGGAATTAATTAGCTGATCACTTTAGCTATATTTTTTATGTATCCAACGGAAAAGAAATTGATAATAATAATAATAGCTAGCGCGATCGTTGTTCATTCTAGCATTGCTTTTAAGGGCAAACATGAGCATATATCGAATAAAGGAGGATATATCTACACATATATCTCGGGCATTTTGTTTGCTTCGTTCAGAAACTGAGCAGTAAGTGTTTTAATCATGCCTAAAAAAAGAGAATTGAATCGCCCTCCAATCAGCTTTTAAACCAAACAAATTAAATACCCGTGGCAGATACCGGGTTTTCCTAAAAAAGGAAGCATATTTGATGAGGGCTAATGATGAGAGTTAAGTCCAATGGATCCCAAGTAATTTTTGAAGTACTCTTCGATAGTTAACTTGAAGATCAATACCTTGTTTTGTTGATATTAGCGCATCGAGAGTTGGAGTATTAATTTTGAAAGCCAAAATTTGCGTCCATCTACAAACCAGAGCTTTTAGGTTTCAGCCTAAACTGATAACGCACTGGTTGGGGAAATCTCCTAAGTCAAAGGCATTTTTGGCCAAGGATCGATCCTTTGGGGACCCATTTGAATACAATGCAAAAACTGAAAACTGGCTAACAAATTAATTAATATAGTCACGAAGGAATATTTTTCTCCAACAAAATGCATTTACAAAAGTACACCATCCCAAGTACGAGTGATCTTTCGTATTATCCCTTGGGCACATACGATTGCTCGTTTCGTAATAATTTCGTGAGAGATGGTGCAAAAAAATTTCATTCAAGCAATGAAGATTGCAAGAAAGTATATGTGTAAAGCCCAAGGCAGGTGCAATTTAAAGTTTTTGTAGAATCAAAAAAGAGATCTTTTCGGGACTAGATTTGTGAATCTGATTGTAAAGTTCAGAGTCAGATTTCCACCAAAATGCGTTCCTAAGCACGAGGCTCTTGTTTGTACTTGGCTATGATTGGGGTGATTCCACAGCACAGCGAGTTAACAGCTTAGGCCAAGCCCCAATAGACCAGGTGACAGAGGGGGTATCGTCAAAGTTGGAGGAACTTTGCCAGACAAGATGGATTTGATCAATTTGGGGCGCTGATTCCGAATATGGTTGTTATACCAAAGGGCGTGGCTGCGTTTAGCCTCTATTTCAGTTTTAAACCTCATTTTCGACGATAATCGTAAAACCTCTTTTTGAGCTAAATTGTGTATGTATGATGGGTAAAGTTGATGTTACTAAAGCAAACGAGGAGCGCTCAGTTCAAATTAATCAAGTTAAGAGATAAAAAGCAGACTTTTGCTTCACATTCATACCAAGCCTCACTTTGAAATTAGGCCAAGTGATGTATAAAGAGTGCATACAACACGAAATCTCACTCATTGCATTCGATTGATACTTTCACTGTGAACTATTTCTGCATGAAGCGACACCGAACCTCTTCTTCGTGTAAGTCAATAAACTTTTATTAATTTACAACAATCTTCTGCAAAAGTATGTAAAACATTAAAAAACGATACTTACAGCTAAAAAACCAAACAAAAGAGTATATTTCTGTATTTATAAATCAAAATTTTCCAGTTCTAGGTTTGAGTCTACGTCTATGTCGTTTTGAAATAAGAGATCCTCTATATCTGCTAGGTAAGGCTCAGTCTTCCTATCCAGCTCTAAATTTCCTGTACACCCATACTTACTCAAGATTTCAAGGTTGACCGTTGATGACTAATCCATTTTGCACAAAAATCAACGAAATTGGCTCTCTTTACTTGGGTTTCTGAAATGCGATCACAAGAGGGTACCACTTTGATATCTGCAAGTCAGTTCTCTCTTTGAAGCCTCTTCCAAAATAGCCCTCTTCTTGCTTGATAAACATTATTCACCCTTCCTTTTCAATGAACAATGCATTATTTCACGTATTCTTTCGATAATTCTTTGGTATAGTCATAAAAAATGGAGACAAATCCCTTGATTAAATATTTCATTCCATTTCGTTTTTGTATTCAAAGATCATATATGTTCGGTTATAAAGGACTGTTAAGTTCCCTGCTCAAAAACCTTGTCTGTGCAGGAGGGTGTTGAAAAAAGCCCACTTTAAGTCGTTCTTTTGAAAATGATCATATTTGAAATAATTTAACACATATCATATGGAAGCACGATTTATTTTCGTGGCAACGGGATATACACAGCTCTTTGCTCCCCGGGTATCGTTCCAGCAGTATTGCATGGTAATTTTATAAGCAGCTCAACTTTCAATATGTATTGTAGCTTTTTATTGGAGTATGGATACATATAATCTTCTCTCTGAATTGTTGTTTCAGTAAGTGAGGGTATTTTAGATATAGGCCAATGCAAGACCATTTCTGCGAAAACGCATCACGTTCACCATATTTCAGAATTGTAGATAAATTCATCTTATGGGAATGAATGTGTCTGTTTCCTAGCTAATGGCATCACCTCAAGTGCCTCTGGGCCTAATCTGCTCCAGTGAAATATTGTAACCTGTTGCCATTCAAAACGTCTTCATTTTTCACTTTCAGTATCTCAAAAATACCATACTTACTAAAATATGAATTAAATGATTAATACATCCAGTAAAGTATATCTAAACTTCATATCATTGGAAAAAAGATAGCATATATTTTCAGATGACGTACATTACCTCCATTCAATTCTTATTATTTCTCTTTAAAATTTAACAACACACCCTGTATAATTATTACTTGAACTCTAGACAGTGATTTAAGCATAAAGAGCATAGATTAACTGAATGCCAGTCGGGGATAAGAGAACTTAGTGTGTATAGCTTTGCCACTGCCAAAGAAAGAAGAGACGTAGTCATTGCTTGTATGCGCAGAAAATCCAATGCTACCACATTTTTGAACGGATGAATGCTGCGTTGAGTTCATGCCTAGCATTTATCTCTAGCAATTACAGGAGGAGCTTCAAGAAAGTCAGGAAACAGCGAACGTATCAGTGTAATTTTAATGATCTAGAATTGTTATCAATGTGTTCAAATACCCGATGGTAAGATCTACATCCTAGATCTAGCCACAGAAGTACGGAGTACCGATGTGAAACAGTGTATTTCTTCAACAGTTTACAAAAATGGTCCTTGAAACTATCCCATGTAGCTTATATGTATATTCAGAATTCAGACCACTCAATAAACAATGCTGAGATAAAAAGCAGAGGACAAGGGAGCGTTACACCTTGAATTCATCTATTGTCAAAGTTCCAAGTGACTTCGGCGAGCAAATGTGAGTTTGAGTAACGGAGTGGAAAAGGCGAGAGGTAATTTTATTTGATAATGCTCACTGACATAAATACAGCCTATCATTTCCATCATTTTCAGGCGGCATTTTATATTCTATAGCATTTATGTCATTTATGTTTAAAGTTTATTCTTAATTTATACTTAACATGAGTTTTGAAATTGATTGATGAAATTTTCCTCATTTGTTCAGCGACCGATCCATCGATATTTTTTTCCGATCCATGGATTATTTTTTTCAAAGAAGGCGAATTACATCCTGCGAGATATGTGTCAAGAAGAACAGATAAAGTTTTTAGAAAATGAAAATATTGATGGTCAAAAACATTTGAATAATAGTAACTTACATCTGAACAGGTATGGTGATAGTGTTCTTGCTAACAACTTTTTAAATGTTTTGCGTGTATGACAGGAAACAGACTCAAGGCACACACACAGTAGCGAGGAAGCGTATGGAGAGGATGACTCTGGAGCAGAAAATCATGCTGCTCTAGCAACAATCTTTTTAAACTTAGCCAGCAGCAATGCTCCTACTTCATCCTTTCCAGACGCCGATAGTAACAATGTAGTCGACGAGGGTACTGATAATGAATCTGTCTCTGAGCAAGACGATGTAAACACAGCATTGAACAATATTCGACTGAAAAATCGTAACGGTCTCCTCATTGCATATTTGAATATCAATTCAATTAGGAATAAAATCGACTTTCTGCGTCCTATGATTTCGGATACCATCGATATTTTAGTAATAGCAGAAACTAAGATCGACAATACCTTTCCAACTAGTCAGTTCATGATTGAGGGATTTATGAAACCATTTAGATATGATCGAAATAAAAATGGAGGTGGTCTGTTGCTTTATGTGAGAGAACGAGCACCCGTCAAAGAGCTCACACAATACAAAGCTCCTAACGATATTGAGTGTGGAATAATAGAGATAAATCTCAAAAAGCAAAAATGGCTTCTGGTTGCCATCTATCGCCCCCCCTCTCAGTCACAGCAATATTTCTTTGATGAAATTGGTAAAGCACTCGATCATTATTGCAGGCAATACGACAATATCATCTTGATAGGAGACTTTAACAGCGAAATAGACGAAGACGTTATCGGTAGTTTCGTCGACAACTATAACTTAGGTAGTCTCGTTAGGAGCCCAACTTGCTTCAAGTCTGACAATCCCAGATGTATCGATTTAATTCTAACAAATAGGAACAGGAATTTCCAAAGTACTGCCGTCATAGAAACAGGATTGTCGGATTTTCACGCCATGATTGTCACCGTCTTAAAGGGTGGATATGTCAAAAGGGGGCCTAAGATAATTACCTACAGGGACTACAGCCGTTTTGGTGCCGTAGACTTCAGAGCTCATCTCTCTAATAGGCTCTCACAAGAACTAATTGAGAGTGGAGACTATGGTGCTTTTGAGGCTGTGGTCATGGGCGTGCTGAATGAACATGCACCTGTTAAGAAAAAATATATTCGTGCAAACGATGGGCCTTTTATGACGAAAGCTTTGCGTAAAGAAAACATGCATAGAACCAAGCTTCGTAATAAATATCACAACGACAGAACAGAAGGAAACCTCAAAGCTTTTAAAAAGCAGAGGAACAAATGCGTGAAATTGCTACGAAAGGCTAAATTTGATTATTATAAGAATATTAACCTCGGTGACCTCACCGATAATCACAAATTTTGGAAAACTGTAAAGCCACTATTTTCAGACAAGGTGCAGCTAAATTCATCTGTCACTTTGATTGAGGACGGGAAAATGATAAATAAGGACTCTGAAATTGCAGAGATTTTCAACAATTATTTCGCAAACATCACAGAAAGTTTAGGGATCTCTGCTAATGAATCATTATTGCTGCCAGCAAATGACATAATAGATCCAATCGATAAAGCTATAAAGAAATTTGAATCACACCCAAGCATACGCATAATCAAAGAAAGAGCTACGTTTTCCGATGAGTTTAATTTTAGAGAGGTCACTGTTGAAGATGTTGCCGTCCAAATCAGAAAACTTAATTCGAATAAGGCTTCTCCGATCAGCTGCATACCTGCAAGAATTCTTAAGGAAAATTCTGATATATTTTGTTCAGTCATTCAAAATCTGTACAACTCTGGATTATCCAAAAATACTTTTCCTGAAGAACTGAAAGCCGGAGATATAAGTTCGCTGTTTAAAAAAGAGGACGCATTTACAAAAAAGAACTACCGACCCATCACAGTTTTGCCATCAGTATCGAAAATTTACGAAAGGTTGATGCAAGATCAAATGTTACCTTTTGCCCAAAGCTTCTTGTCCCCATTTCTTTGTGGGTTTCGAGAGGGCTATGGTACACAGCATGCACTTTTGAATTTTGTGGAAACCTGCAAGAAGTCATTGGACAACGGTGGCGTTGCAGGGGCCGTCCTGACGGACCTTTCGAAAGCCTTCGATTGTCTAAATCACGAACTATTGATTGCAAAATTGAATGCATACGGTTTCAGTAGACCTGCCTTGCTGTTTATCCATAGCTATCTCACCGACAGGAAGCAGAGGGTAAAGGTCAATGGTTCATTCAGCACGTGGACAAAAACTGTCCTGGGAGTACCACAAGGTTCAGTCTTGGGACCCCTTTTGTTTAACATATACCTGAATGACCTATTCATGTTCTTGGAGGAAACCAAAATCTGTAACTATGCAGACGATACAACAATTTATGCGTGTGGTCCTAGGATTGAAACTGTCATTGCGCATTTAGAACATGATGCCCTTAAAATAACTGAGTGGTTTCCAAACAATTGTATGAAGCTAAATGAAGACAAATGCCATTTAATGATTTTTGGTGCGAAGGGAGATAATGAAATAACCATCAAAATAGGCGAGGCCTGTGTGAAAGAAAGTAGACAGGAAACTCTTCTCGGTATAACCTTTGATCGATCACTATCTTTCAAAGGACATGTGAAGACCCTATGTAGAAAGGCCGGCCAGAAACTCCATGCTCTTGCCCGTATATCCTGCTACATGGACACTGACAAATTGCAGCAGCTAATGAGAGCATTTGTGTTATCGCACTTTAGCTACTGTCCACTTGTTTGGATGTTTTATGACAGAACTTTAAACCATAGAATAAATCATGTTCACGAAAGGGCACTGCGCATTGCGTACAAGGATCACGGAAGTGATTTTGGTTCTCTCCTGGAACAGAGCAATTCGGTGCCCATCCATGTAAGAAACCTACAGTTGCTTATGACGGAAATTTTTAAAACAAAGTCTGATCTAAATCCACCTTTCATGAAAGATATTTTTATGGAGAGAGGTATTAGCTGCAACCTAAGGCATGGCAATGACGCTCAAATTCCAAAGGTGCGAACCACGTCCTTTGGAGTTGAGACCATAGCCTACCTTGGAAATAAACTTTGGCAGTTTTTACCGCACGAAATAAAACGATCAAGCACCCTTCCTATTTTCAAAAAACGAATTAGATGTTGGAATGGCGAAAAATGCAACTGTAGGCTCTGCAAAACATACATTCCAAGAGTTGGGTTTCTAACATGATAAACATTTCTTGGGCCTTCTCGCGAGGATGGGGGCGGTGCGCTGCTTCTCGGTGGGATGGGGATGTGCTGTGCGGGATGTGAGGTCCCCTTCACGATGCAGGCACTGGGCTGCGGTTGAACTGGGGAATTGCTCCCTAGCGGCGACCGCAGCTTAGGATATGCGTGTGGGGGTTCCCTCGCGCGGTGTGTCCGCCGTCTCTCTGGGAGGTGGGCGTCGCTCCGTACCTCGTAGGGAAGGCATGCTTTTATCTTGTATATAATCCACTAAATGTTTTTATTGATTAGCTTTAGGAATTAATTTGTAAATTTTGTAAATTTTTGTAAAGTAGGCCTAAATTAGCTGTAATTTAGCTATTCTTTTATTTTACTTAGCCTACATTAAATAAATTATTGATGATGATGATGATGATTAATTCCAGGAGACATTTGCTGCAATGAATTAAGTGCTTGAGAATGTCATATTGCAAAGAAGTTGATTTTTTAGAACTGAATGTGTTAACCTAGATGAATAATCAAAAATGACATTTATTCATGGAAACTCATCTAATGTTTGATGACTATACCAAAGAATTATCAAAAGAATACATAAAATAATGCATTGTTAATTGAAATGGAAGGGTGAATGATGTTGATCAAGCAAGGACAGAGCGATTTTGAAAGAGGCTTTAACTAACTTGCAGATATCAAAGTGGTACCCTCTTGTAATCACACTTTAGAAACCGGAATAAAGAGAGCCAACTTGGTTGATTTTTTGTGCAGAATGGATTAGTCATCAATGGTTAACCTTTAAATCTTGAGTATGGGTGTACAGGAAATTTAGAGCCTTACCTAGCAGATATAGAGGATCTCTTATTTCAAGATGACATAGACGTAGACTCAAACCTAGAACTGGAAAATTTTGATTTATAAATACAGAAATATACTCTTTTGTTTTGTTTGTTAGCTGTAAGTATCGTTTTTTAATGTTTTACATACTTTTGCAGAAGATTGTTGTAAATTAATAAAAGGTTATTGGCTTTCACCGAGAAGAGGTTCGGTGTCGCTTCATGCAGAAATAGTTCACAGTGAAAGTATCAATCGAATGCAATGAGTGAGATTTCGTGTTGTGTGCACTCTCATACATCATTTGGCCTAAATTCAAAGTGAGGCTTGGTATGAATGTGAAGCAAAAGTCTGCCTTTTGTCTCTGAAATTGATTAATATGAACTCAGCGCTCCTCGTTTGCTTTAGTAACATCAACTTTACCCATCATACATATACAATTTGGCTCAAAAATAGGTTTTACGATTTTCGTCGAAAACGATGTTTAAAACTGAAATAGAGGCTAAACGCCGCCACGCCCTTTAGTATAACAACCATATTCGGAATCAGCGCCCCAAAATTGACCAGATCCACCTTGTCTGGCAAAGTTCCTCCAACTTTGACGATACCCCCCCCCCCCCCTTTGTCGCCTGGTCTAAATAGCTCTGGTTTGGAGATGATCGCAAATCAACTGCTGTGGTGAACAATGGCGGGTCGCATGGTCTGTGTGGAGCGAAATTCACAGGCTTATTTTCTTACTTATTATTAATATTAGTCAATAATAACAAAATTTTTTAAAACAATTATCAGTTCAGTAAGTTCAGCATACACAAAATCAGTGATTCATCATTTATTGAAAGAGTTATGGAAAGTTCTGGCCTTGGTGGCTTTTATATTGATTAGGACCAAGTGGCCTAAGTTTCATCTCTCAAGATGCCAGACAACGAGTTCGTTACTTTGAACATTGTACAGAGTTCATTGGAGGTCCAAGCGAACGCTTTTAAAGCTTCGTTTAGAGTTTTATTTGACGAGCTGAAGGATGAACTTAAATGCGTGAAGAAAGACATCTTGGATCTTCAACACAGCCTTAGTTTTTCACAAGGTCAGCTCGATACTTCAATGAAACGCGCTGACCTCGTTGAGAAGATGTTGCATGACAATGACAAATGTTTAGAGACACAGGTAACAGCCTTGATGCAATGGATTCCGAGCTTGAATATCTGGAAAACCAGAGTCGCCGGAACAATATCAGAATAACAGGAGTGCCTGAAGATACTCAAAATGAAAAAAGCTGGGATGACACCGAAAGAGTTGTTACGCAGTTAATAAAGGATAAGCTTGGTATCCAAGGGGAATTGGTGATAGAAAGATGTCACAGGGTGAAACGCTCAAATAAGGGATATAAACCAAGGCAGAATGGAAAGGAGCAACCTAGAAACATAGTGGCAAAGTTTGCAAGCTGGAAGGCAAAAGAGAACGCGTTAAGGAAGGCCAGATCGATTAGACCAAATGGAATAAAGTTTGTTGCTGATTTATTTCAGAAAACAATGGCAAAAGAGAAGCACAAGTTGATGGGATAGACTCATTATCAAAGATAAACCTCCTGATCCCATTCCTGAAACAAGGACCACTTCTTCTGCAAGTTCTGACAATGAAGTCAGTTTTAATATCGCACAAACTGATCAAAGTATGCATTCTTTGTGTTGACTATAATTCAATTTTTCTTCAGTCTCAGTAGCAGCTTTAGACATTTTCAGTTGTAGGTTTGGTCTTGTCATTTTGATTCACGTCACCAATGTAAATGACAAATTCAGATAATTTTCCATGTGGTACTTGCCACAAAAATATAATTAATTGCCAAAAGGCTATTCTCTGCAATAAGTGCAATCTTTTTGTCCACATTAAATGCAATAACATCACTGCTTCAGAATATAAAAAATTGGAAAAAGAACCTGATGATGTTCCTTGGTTTTGCAAGCTCTGTATCACAGAGATGTTTCCATCAGAGGTGGATCCAGGACAAAAACTGACCGGGGCTCATGGGTCATCAGTCTATGGAGGGTGCGTCACAGGGCGTGGTCGTATCATGCAAATTTGTGACCACGCCCTATTTTCTGGCATATCCAAAATAAACAATAATACTTTAATCTAACTGAAATTCAATGCACGTTTACAGTTAAAATTCGTTATACTAAATAGTTTGATTCTATCAAGGTCCCATCCTAAAAACTCCATGTTGACATTGTCGATATACAGTGCATAAATGTTCTATGGCTACTTATTCTCTTCTACTTATCGAAATGATAGTGTGAGCGTAACGTCAACCTACAATTAACCGAAAAACCGTTCCAGTACATATCTATAGGTCAATTAAATTTTTTCTTGAAGAGTTTTGAGTGATGTATCTTTACAGACTAACTGTGTGCGGAATATGAAAACATCTAAAAACATTGTTCAAAAACTACCTACATTTTTTGAGCAAAGCTCTGTGTTTTGTATACCAAAAATACGATTCAGACTGTAATTTAAAAGACCAAAAGGCGTCTAATCTTAAATGATCTCAAGATATAGTTTCCTACTAACTCGCATGGCAACATCTTGATTTCTGCAAGCATTTTAGAGGTCTCTTAGAACAGACTTTTACGGTTGCTGTTGCTCGTGTGGCTGGACGGACGTGTTTTTGCTCGCTCGTAAGATTTTCATTGGCGTCGCTTGCCTAGCTTCAAACAGTACTTCACTGCCTAGCTTACCTTGACATTTATGGCTGCAAAATGTGTCTTGGAACCTGAAGAAGTTGAGCAATTAGTCTTGGATGCAATAAGGAAGATACAAGAGAACAAACAAAGGGCAGACGTAAATTCAGTGTGCAAAACACTGTCGAAGAAACATGGCCTAGATGACTCTACCACATCGTTGCAAATTACAATGATGATAGCAACATATGCTTATTTTGTCAAAAAGAGCATAGGAATCATTCGTCGTACATAGCTCTCTGCATGAATTGTAAAATGGCGGCTGGTGGTGTTGAAATGACCGAGACAGAAGTTCGTCATTTATCAGGTATTGCGCCACCAAGAGCGACAGAAAAACACTTGCAGACAATAGACCCGGACGAGATTGAAGTTTTGATCTTAGCTGCAATAAAGAAAATTCAAGAGAGCGGAAAACGTGCAGACTTTGAAAGCGTTCCAGTGTATGTGGAAAAACATAATGGCCTAGCACGAGCTGAGACGTTTCAGCAGCTGGAAAGCATGATAGCGAATGAAAAAATATCAAACATTCATTACCGCGGCAAACCTTCATTACGTCTTCCTAAAGACTCTGAGCGCTCTGAAAAGGAAAGGAAAGTTTCGAATGACGAAGAGCGATTGTCAGAGTGCCGCGAAGAACTGCAGGAAATGGCTTCAAGGCACTGCAGTTCTTCGAGGGAAAATTCCAACGAAGGGAATGACGGGGTAATCAGCAGCAGTGAAAGTGAAAAAAGTAGTGACGAGAGCGCAGATGAAAGTGAGGATACATGCAACTCAAGCAACTCACATCAAAGAATACACGGACAGAGTGTTTTAAATCCAAATGAGAAGGAAAAGGATACATTCGATGATGAAAGTAAGCATCAGTCTCCAGGCGTGTGGGGAGATGAGTGGGCTGTTGACTATCGGTTGGCTTTGCTTGAAAGAAAATTAGATGAACTGACCATACGCTTTGATTCGGGACAGCCTGCCACAACAGCTATTGATGAGGTAAAAAACAGAGTTGTCGTTCTTAAAAATGAAAAAATGAAGCTTGTAGATGAAAATATTGCCTTAAAAATTGAGAATGCAGAATTAAAAGGTTTTATCCGTGGAAAGGTTGATACTATTGAAAATGAAATAAAAAATTTATATCAAGAAAATTCTAAAAAAAGTTATGAAAAAGGAAAAAGTCCAGGAAATGATTTCTTTAAAGTAAACGATGGGGGCAAAACAAAACAGGAAGTAAACATCAGGGATGACCCAGCACTGAAAAGTTTAAAGGTCAAAGATACAATTTCAATGGAAAGACAGAAGTCCTACTTCGATACCAACCAAGACAATGGAACATCTGCGAAATTCCGTCCAAGAGCCCAAAGGGAATTAGATAGTCAAGGCTGGAGTTTCCCTAAAAAGAA
>REGL01001234.1:64234-91401 GCA_004194395.1 Aurelia aurita complex sp. Pacific | reverse complement strand
GTTGCGACAACTGGGACTATTTCACGAGTCTACCTGTGAATCACAAAAATCCGGCAAGGAAGCAAAAATTTCCTACAAAGAATCTCATGAGGTCTCCAGTGGTTTTTGTGCCAAAATATTTCTGCCACTACGAAGGGTGTCTCTAGTATCTTTCTCTACAAAGATTTGATTCATGAAACTTGGATTGAGATTTCTCAAAGATACATTCTTCTGAGAAACACCGACGACGGGGTATGGTATTGAGAATGCATTTTTCTTTGGATCTAAGATATGGCATGCAATGCCATCTTCCTTGAAAGAGTCCCACACTTTGAACAGTTTCAAAAGAAACATTAGAAGCCACGAGTTTGCTTGCCACTGCAGATTATGCAAAAGATATATTGATAATCTAGGGTTCCTGCAGTTGTAGCATATCCTTGTAACGTAGTTTTAACAATATCAACATGTATTTAAGTTTAGGTTGGCATCAATTAGCTTTAGCTAGACCAGAAGCCAACCTAAAATCAAGAAATTATTATTACCATGCTGCTAGTGATGATTCAAACGGCTGCTGAGACTCTGTTGGGACTAAACAAGGCAGTACTTAGTCCCAGGGGGATACTTAACCTCCAAATGTACAGGGATGTGGACTCAAAGAAAACATTTTTTCATCCAGCTTTAGAATTCTTCGCTCGAAATGATAGCTGGATAGCTCGAAAAAATCAGCGTAAAACATACCGTAATTATTTAAAAATTTGTAGAGAAACAATACTTTTGATAACCGGCTTTAGCAAAATTGCCTCTGTTGATACCCGGCGTTAGAAAAAAGAGGCGAAAACAATACCCAGCAAGGAGTGCACATCCCGTCAAAAGTATACTAAGTACACCCCCGGGTACTTAGAATAATGACGCCCCCTCCGAGAGATAATCCTTGCAAAGGCGAGTACAAATAAGCACACTACCAGGAACTTCAGGCATTTGTGTCAGACGCAGAGAGTAGTGCAAAGCGACCAAAATGGATAGAAGTCTGCTCAAACTTTTGTTCATCAGTTTTGGCCTTGCTTGTATAGCTGGTAAGTAAATTTTATTATCATTTCCCACAAATACACTCATTTCTCTGAAAGACATTTTTACGGGCGGGGAACCAATTGAAAGGGCATCGTAGCATGTTGTAGAGTCAACAGAAGCAGCTATATAAGGGGCTTTGGCGAATTTTATATAAGGGGCTTTGGCGAATTCTACCAAAATGGATAGAAGTCTGCTCAAACTTTTGTTCATCAGTTTTGGCCTTGCTTGTATAGCTGGTAAGTAAATTTTATTATCATTTCTCACAAATACACTCATTTCTCTGAAAGACATTTTTACGGGCGGGGAACCAATTGAAAGGGCATCGTAGCATGTTGTAGAGTCAACAGAAGCAGCTATATAAGGGGGCTTTGGCGAATTTTAGACTTTTGTGTTTTGAAATATGTCAAGGGTTGCGGATTTGACCAACTTTTATGCTAGGGTTTCGGGTATTTCTTTCAAAAATTAAAATGTCTTCTGGTTTTCGGAATCATACAGTCCACGCAGTTAACTGAGATCGAAAAACCATCTCTCGAATGCTTACAACCGATGCACAGAGTGTCAGTTAAAGGCAATCTGTCCCCTTCGATGAATGAAAATAAAATCGATAAAGATCTCTATTGCATATTCCAGAAGTTGATGGTAATTCGCTTTATCCAAAGAAATCAGGGTAATAGAGACTCAGTCATGCATGAATTTAGCTGTAGCGTAAATAAGGTAAATAAAGCAGTAACCAAGGTCAGAACAATAAGGGACAGATTGCTTTTAAAACATTGTTTTTCTCCCCCCTCCCTCTCTCTTGGTCCCAACTCCCTTGGCACACATCTGATACTTCTCAGCATGCATCAGGGACTGACCTACTCCCCAAGGGGGACGGCATGATTGCATATTTTACCAGATTTTACCGGCCTACTCCCTCAAGGATGGCAGAACAAACCGCAGTTACTGACAAGATCTAGAGTGCAAAATAAAGCCGGCCTCGTTGGTGATTCTACCTCCCAGGGCACATTTCCCTGCAAAAAGCGGTCACCAGTATTTCCATGGCGAATAAGAATAAGAAACACCAAATTGTATAATCGCTTGTTTAGTTAAGTGATACGACCCCACAGATTCCCAACACATCGTGCCTTTTTCTCTCTAAGTTCTATGTGACCCACATAAGTTAATCGCAGATTACTGACAAAAATTGAGAATTTTGGTTCAGTAGTTTCGGGTTTTGGATTTGATTTTGTTTGGATTTGGATTTTGCTAATGTTGGTCCGGGTTTGCGGTTTCTACTAGTACTGGAATGTTGGAATGGCAGATCCAGCAACTACCAAAAAGGGAACATTAAGGCGGACTGATGAACCTAACCCCCCAAGCCTGCGTTAACAAATAAATGTAGCTTGCTTCCTCGTTGCAAGTCAAAATGATTAGAAACTTCGATTTCAGGGCCTCGCCCTTTTTTTGCGCATAGCAACGGTTTTTGTTTTGAATAACAAACTTGTTTCTTAGGCTTGATAAAGGGCTATGCTCGAAACGTCGTGCTTATTTCAATTCGCATCAAAATGCTTATATTTTACTTTATTTACTTGTTTATCATTGTTTCTTAGTAACACCGAAAGACAATTGTGGAAAGCTCGAGAATGGTTGGTTACTGGGGGACTTTCAATTTCCAAAAAACCAACCAAATCCCTCTTATTGATGCATCCAGGCATTTTTGAGAAATCAGTTGCTTTTATTTTTAAGGAATCTTAAAGTTGATTGGAAGAAATTTCTAAATTTGGTTGTTGAAATAACTAAATTTGGCACTCGAAGCTCAGAGAGTCTACTCCAATTTTTCTGTTTTTACCTATATTTGTCAGGCAAAAATCCGGGACTCTTTGCAGACTGAACTAACTGAATCAGAGCTTCAAATCCCTACTCTGATACCTCTGAAATTCCTTTTAAGGCATATAAGTAAAAACCAAAAAGAAGACTTTCAGACATGCAAAGCTTTCTGAAAACGAGGACATTTATCAACGAATTGAACTGAATTAAAATGGAGAACCTCTTCTCCGTCCTCTCTTATTTAGCTTGATGACAACCGAAATCCGGAAATGAAAAAGCCTTGAGTTGAGTCTTTGCTCTTTAAATCTCGACATCTCTGATTTTTCGGTCTTACCGTGCGCAGACTACACATCAAAACCGTGTACTTGTTTATTTCGAGAAACCTTAGAGTTGAAAATTCTCTCAATTTTCGACGAAACTTTCATGTTTAGAATACAAGAGGGGAGAGGGCAAGGGCATCGCCAGGGAGCGGACATGCCCACCAAGTTATCTCAAGACGGTATCTATCCATAAGCAAAAACGAGGTAAACAAAGGCTGGGTATACCTTTAACATTGTGTTCCATACGAAGTCAATCCCAATTTTTTCGGGGCTGGCGACGCCCCTAGCAGAGGGACTCAGAGAGTGTATCTTCAAAGGGAAGGTTCATCTATGCTGATAGGGCTCAAATTTTTCTAATCTTTAAAAAGGTGGATGCAAAATTCTATGGCATCTTTCGTTGCATTGAATTGCTTGAAAGGAATTTAAGGTTTCTTCAAAATGGCGGCTATTTAAATATTTTTGAAAAATTCACGGAAAAATGTCGAAAAAATCTAAATCATCGTAAATCCTAAACCAATTGAGAAAAAATCATATAACCTTCACGAAAACAATGGTTTATGAAGGTCTACAATATGCTGGCAAGCAGAAATCTGTAGCTTTTCTGGTTTAGGATTTAGAAATTTCACGACGTCATTGCCTCAAATTTAATGAATGCCGCCATTTTAAAACTAATCAAGATATCAATAAATTGCCACGGCAGATTTACAGCAAAGTACCATAAATTCTTTTTAAGCCGTTTAATTCAAAGAAAAACTGTAACATAATTTTACATCGACTTTTTTAAATATTTGAGCCCTATGTTCATATTGTCTGAATGTTTCAAATCTCAGGTGTCGAGGAAACAGGCCCTGAAGAACAAAACATTGAAATTACCCCCAGACGTTTCACAGAGGACGAAGGTCTCCAAGACAACTATGAAAGAGAGGCTGATCAAGTAGCTGGTCCTGATGAAGAACCAGTTGAAAAACCAGATAAGGATGAAAACGAGGCTGATCAAGTAGCTGCTCCTGAGGAGAAATCAGCTGAAACACCGGATAGAGATGAAAAGGAGGCTAATGATTTTGAAGGAGACACGAAAGATGATATGTATGATGATGATGGTGATTTTGATGAGGACGAGCTCGAAAATGGTATGTTGTTTCACAAATGTTGATTAATTCTACCGGGTGAGTCAGAAAAAAGAATCCCCGCTTGGAAGGCCACTGCTCCATGAATATCAAAGCAATAATATTGAAAACTGTCTTGTTTTATTGCCAATATGTTCAATTAGGTTCAGTAATTAATTCCTTCCCGTCGATATGGGTGATTTTCTGGAAAAAACCCTTCCAAAAACCTGCAAAAACGAATGAGAACAATGAACAAATGTCACTTTTTTCCTCTTGGGAGAATGGAATCCCTTTGCGTAGGTCATCGATACCAGAGGGGGAGGACTTGTTCATCCTCCCAAGAGGATAGCACGCGCTAAAGCGTCCACAAGTCTTTGCTGTAAGGCATAAGCGTACGATGCGGGGGCCGGGGGCGGCAGCCCCCAACTTTAGAAAAATTATCGAAAATGAGCCCCAATCGGGCAAAAAAATGCCCTCAGTCGGGCAAAAATTATACTAAACAATGGACTTTGTGTTTGGCAGTCCCCCTAGATTTTTTCTTTCCGTACGCTTATGCTGTAAGGCCATTGTAAGGCAGAAATGTAAGGGAAATTTGTTCATGATTTTGGGCACATTTTGAAGGTTTTTGAAGAGGCTTTCTCGAGAAAATTCCTCATGATTTCAGAAAGGAGTGGCCGATTTCAGTCAGGTAAATTGTATAGTAGATTTGAACATTCCTACCATTAAACGATATATTTGTCGATATCATTGTTTTGATATCCAGGGAGCCGTGACCTTTCAAACGGGGATTCTTTTTTCTGACTCACCCGGTATATAGGGTCAGTATAGGGTAATCGCAACTCTTGAATGATTGTAGAAACGAATCGAAGTGATTGATTGATTTGAATCATTCTTGTCTTGATTCATCAATGAAAGTTCAAGGCCCCATTTACACGATATGCGTTCTCGTGTAAACAGAAGGCCAATCCGACATGAAAACAATCCCATATAAAATGAAAACGGTATCGTGTAAACGGGGCCTAAAGTCTGTTTGAATTAGATGTAATGTGCGATCTGCGACGAATGCAAAATTACTCTTGCACAGCTCTTCAATTTCTCTTTTCGTGGGCATTTTTACATGACCTTCAATTTGAGACAGATTTTACCTTTAACTCTGGAATAATGTTTAGGTATCGATGGTAACACTTTGCGTCGGAAAAGCAATCCGAATAGAAGTTCGGTTTTGAACAACCTATATTCAGGACTGAGAAAAGACAGTCTGTGTATGTTCGGATCTAAAAAAGCAAACAATAGTTGTCAAATCCAGCAAAAATTGTACAAATGGAAAATAGTTAGATTTCACTACGGGTTTCATGTAATGGCTGCCATGCCGTAGTGTTCTGTTGCCCACGAATTTAGCCGATAAATGATGAAAAATCGGGCGGTTGGATGAGCGTATGCAAGCGTACTTTGACCAGCCACGAAGAGCCATTGTTACACCCTTTGCAGGCACGATACAATTTCAAACAACCTGAAAATCAATCTGTCCAAAGGGGAAAACATGGATCCATACTTGTTGGGGGGACGAGATATGGTTTGTTCGAGGAAATGTATGTGTCCCCCGTGCAGGTAGGTTAATGCTCATGCGCAGTAGCGTTTTGGGTTGGAACTCTGACGGGAGCATGAGCATTAACCTACTGCACGGGGAGACACAAAAGTTTCCTTGGACAAACCGTATCTCATCCCCCCAACAAACACAGCAGTGGTTAAAAAAGGGGATCTACAAGATTTTTGTAAACATTCGGAAATTACAGGACAACCCGTGCACGCGAGCAAAGCCTTGGGTTTTTAATGACGGCCAATTTCATCGCAACTTCTACGTAAGTTTCATTGCAGGGTTTTCTTGTCTATGTCTATGAAATATGATGGAACTTTTGATATCCAATAAAACTTTGAAATACTCGGCGTTAGAAAATGGAACAAATCCTCCACCAAAGATTCGATCACCAAAATTGTCGCAGATACTTTGGATTACTATTCTCTGTGCAAAATCACCATTACCAATGTTATCTCTAGCTTAAGCACTTTCGATGATTTGACACGCAGGGCCACGCAGAGAGGACAGGTAGTACACCAGTAGTTAAACTAAAAGACAAGTCAACCGAAGTCAAGCTCTTCTATCAGTTTGACCACTGCAGTTGTGAAACCGTATTTTCCATGAGGCCAAATTTGATTTTCAGACAGTGTGAAAAAGCAGTTTAATCGCAAAGGACAATGGCTCTTTGATTGAATTCATTTCAGCACAAGAAAAGCAGGAACCCATTCACCGAAGTTCAAGCAGGCAAGACAGGACGATGCGAACATATCAGCCACCTCCTCCTGGTTACTACAGAAGACGATGGTCATGGGGCAAATAAGACATTAGAAACTGAGACATTAGGTTGGCACAAATGAAGAAAGCAGACGGTTAAAGACCCATTGTCAACCATGATCCTTTGCGTGCCGGAATAAGAGCAAGACAAAAAGAACTTGGGCCAAAAACGACTTTCGGATAGTACGAAAGTCGACTTATTAACCTGGATTCCCTTGTTTCCCTGTGCTCTTTGGCTGGATCATGTCGTCCTGTTGCGCAAGTTCTACTGCAGGGATGCAAGGGTCTTAGGTAATCAGTCTGGCACAAAAGTCGACTTTGGCGCCAAGAAGGACCGTGGTTAGCAATGAGCCTTCAACGATTGCTGTTTCGCTTCAAGTCAGGGTATCTTAACTTAGCTTATCTTAACATGTTCCTGATGACTGTGCTGACTTCACGTTAAATGACCCTTCAGAGTGCTTGTGCGGCTGGAATTTGGGCCCTGGTGCTGCTGTCTGCTTGGGATTGCTTTCCGTTGGGGGTGGCGGTTGTGTTCGGGACTCTTCTGGGTCGTTTGCCAGTGTTGAGCGACGTTGATGGGATCTGGGTGATGCCGTTGGCCTTGTCAGTGGTGGTTCGCAGGTGGGTGGCGGTGGTGGGTCGTTGTTTCGCTGCATAGGCACTTACATAGACTTGCTCCAAAGGGGGCTCCAAGTCTATCCAGTGGACTATCAGCATTAAAAGAATATAATTACTCCTGCAGGGACGTAAGCTACTACCTACCTACCTGCCGAACTTGCATCGAAGTGTGAGGAGAGTTGCCAACTCTCTGAATTCCAGGCTATAAGGAATAAGACGCTGCTTCGATAAGCTAGGCTTATTGGCGTCCTAAGACTACCTTTGGATGCTAAATAGAGCTAAAGAAAATAAAATATTTTACTTGTGGCTAGTCTACTGTCCTCACCTCCTAGTACCTTTACTTTGTGGTTATGATTCCTTGCTCCAACCCCAAGGAGGAGGCAATACTTCCTGAAAAAAGAACAGCTTTCCGTTTGTTGCAAAATATGGGGGGAGGGGGGGGGGGGCTTTGCCCTAATTGTCCCCCGACTTCTTTGTCTATGGATGGGAGTCATATTTTGGTGGGCAACAAATAAACTTCCGATATGTTCAGCTTGAAGTTTCCATTATCCAAAAAAGGTTCCCGCCTTTTTTCTATCCAAGTTGCAGCGCAACTAAACAGAGACGTCGGAACCGGGCAGTGGGGGCACGTGCCCCCAATATTTTGCAATAAACAAAGAAGTGCCCTTCTTATTTTCAGGAAGTGCCCCTTTAGCTTAATGAGAAAAGTGCCGTTGAAGTGTCGTGCCCCCAAGTTTGAAATGGTTCCTACGTCCCTGCAACTAAAACATTTCTAAACGATGTCTTTATGATAGAAAATTAATGCGCCCAATTTCTTGAAAGTAGCACATTTTCCATTGCAGCAGCAGAGCAGAAAATATCATCAGACTCATTCCATCGACTCCGCCAGCCACCACCACCACCACCCCCGTATGTTCGCAGGAGAAGACGCTGGGCTTGGCACTAATGAACAACGATAGAGAGGAGAAAGTACAGGTTTGATCGCCGGCATTTAGCTTGTGGACAAGGATAATTGGCTTTGGCTGTCTATTGTGCTTAATAATAGCTTTGATACTGGCTGAATTTGTATTAAAATACAGAGTCTTAAAACGATCAAAATACAGAGTCTTAAAATACAGAGTCTTACGTGATCAAAAATTAGTGAAGTTCAGTTTCGTTTCTTTCAGTGAATCACTTCTCTTACGTTACGGGTCAGCAAATGTAATGGTGTGTGGGGTGACCGGCCGAGTGGCTTATAAACTTCCCGTCAGTTGACTGAAGTTAACTTTGGTCGAGTAAGGTAACCTTTGGTTAGGCGATCTTCCAGATACCAGCATCAGCATCAGCTGTCATATATCCTTCCAGCCTACTTGAAATACAGTAATGATGATGATGATGATGATGATGATGATGATGATGATGATGATGATGATGATGATGATAAAACAAGTTTGTCGTAGCTTGGACTTCTGCAGAGTTCCTTTCAACCTTCAACGAACTGGTATGGAGTGGCTTGGCGCTCCCAGGACGATTTTACTGGGTTTTCTCATTTGATTGCAGTGTCGTACTGTTTCGTAGTCAACATTGGGTGTCCACATCAACTTTCCCGTATCGTGGTGTTTAAGAAACGCAGCAATCGTTCCAACAGCAATTTTATTCCCCATGTATCAATATGCCCGGGTACAGGGACAAGGCAGGAACGAAACCGCCGAGGAACAACAACTACAGCATTTCTTTAAAGCCCATGGTTTTACAAGGCTTTAGTGACAAACGAAGCAAGTTCGTTTACAGCACAACAACGGGAAACCACTAAGTTAATTTCTTACACCCCCCAACAGATGAACTTACCGTAAAAGCTCTATTAAGCCCTTCCATTCTTCCATAGTAAAGGTAACTGGGGATGTGCTGCGACGAAGGGTATACTTTTTCGGACTTCTAATCTAGCCAAGGGTATCCTTTTTTGCAACTTTGGCCTAGCAAAGGTCTAGCCAATGGTATCATTTTTGACAATATTGGTCTAGCGAACGGTCATAATATCAATATTGGTCCAAAGAATGGTAAAAATTGGCCTAGCCAAGGGTGCCATTTTCGTAAAAATTGGTCTAGCAAACGGTACCATTTTGAATATCCGCGCGGCAGACCCTTACCCAAAATTTAGTCAAGAGCCCCCCTATGGTAACTTGGAGCCCTTGGATACTTTTATGTTAGCTGTTCCATCCTATTACGCAATGTTTCCAATTTCAGAGCCAGCAAAACTGAAGGCGGTGTCACCCAAGTACAGAATCATCAGAAACACAGGAATAAGCAGGCGCAGAAAGTATCTTAGACTCCAGCATCAACGACCATCATCCGCTGTACGACGTCGAAAGACATGGAGCTGGAAAAAATAGAACTGAACCAGAACACTCATGGGTACACGACAGACTAATGAAAGGCTACGCACGTTAAAAAACTTTAACATATTACTGTTAAGACGCCTCAGTTACACAAACCTGAATTAGTGCAGATGATATCTATGCCTAGTATTTATAGAAATAAGTGGCAGATCACTTTCTACATATTGGGAATATTGAAATGAATCGTTTATCTCATTTGAAAGTGTTGTGGGGGAATGGTATGCAACCTTCTGAATTTGCACCCAGAGTAGTTGGAGCCCCATCACAGCCCACATCAGCATCATGACAAAGGGGCACTGGCTCGATTAGTGATTCAGCCTTTCCTGTGATCCCAGGACACGGCGCTAAAAACATACAAATTCACCCTCACTGCACCTCTCCTTGCGAAATAAAACATCATCGTTCTCCACAGCAACAGGGGGACCGGGTTCCGATGGGCCTGAGGTGACTGAAGTTAAGCTCGGTCGTGGAGGTCAAATTCTGGACTGGATGGTGACCTTCCCGGTGGCTGACGAAGCAACCCACTTCGCCGTCCTTCAGAAGGGCCGTTAAACTTGGTGTCCCCTGCCTGGATGCAGCCTGTATAGTAGGTATAAATTACCTTTAGATAGCTAGAAATCTGTCCAGCCTACTATAAATAAAATAATGAATAAACGAAAAAACCTCGTTCTACTCCATCTTCACTTTCAGAGCCAGCAAAACGGAAAGCAAAACCACACTTCTACAGACGGAGGCGTCAAATAATCAACATACGTAAAAGCAGGCGCAGGAATAGGCCAAAGAGAGTATACCAACCTCGTCCAGCAGCCCCTCCAATGGTCGTAGTTGAAGGAAGGAGAAGATGGGGAGGCTGGAAGAAGTAAGGGGCAAGAAACGACAGTACTCAGAGCAAAATGGCCACAGAAAGGACAAAAAGGAATAAAGAAAATTGATGAAATGCACTAAAAGACAAAATGAGAAAAGAGCACTGATTTCAAAATCACGTTGCATATCAGCTTCTCGTCAACATAGGTTCCAAATCTTCAACTCGGCGTAAAAAGGTGGGTGTAAAATTCAATGATCTATTTCTTCTGATTGAATGGTTTGAAAGAAACTTCAGATACTTATCTATAATTCTACCGTTGGACTTTCCAGACATTTTGAATATTTTTCAAAATTATAGCGTATTTTACATTTCAGCTCATTTTAGGGTGTGACATCATCAAATTTCTAAATCGTAAACCAGATGAGTGAAGGATTTTTGCTTGATACCATATTGTATACATCAATAAACTATAGTTCTCTTCGAAATTACTTCATGTTGCGTCAAAAGGTTTAGAAATTAAGATGGTTTTAAGTTTTTTTGAAAATTTTTCTTGAATTCTTGAAAAGGAAGAAAAACACTCTAATTCTGAAAATATTAAAGATTTGAGAAAAGTCCAACGGTAGAATTATAGAGAAATAGCTTTGAAGTCATTCAGTTAAAAGAAATAGGTCACTCAATTTTACACCGGCCTTTTTAAAGATTTGGAACCTATGCTCTCCTTGTCTATTGTGAAGGAAAAACAAACGAGTAAGGTATAATGACTTGCACTATGAACAGAGTTTCGTTTTGTCCATCAATGTGATGGAAGGATGCTACTTTTACGTTAAGAATTGTACTCTCGAGATAAATGTTGAGTGTGCTGAAATGCCTTTGCCTCCTTTCGCAACAAAGTAAAAGTAAATATATTATGATTGATTTCCAAACAATTCTGGTGACTATGGGTTTCGTACGGAAAAGCTTTGGAAAAATTGTTGTCCGTTTCTGTATTAATCAACTTTAAAAGTGTCCTAAAAATTCTTTTGGCCAATCATTTTGCTCACGATTCGATAATTATGATGATGATTATGACCTGTTCAATATCATAATTCAGTACCACATTCATATCGCATATTACACTGTTGAATAACAATGATAATAATTATATATTCACTTATGTTATTATATTATTCAATATGAAAAACAAAACTGTTAAAAGCAAAATGTTTCCATTATAAAATCTTCATCAGTTTCAATTATATTATTCAATAATAATAATATATTTAAACGCAAAAACAGTTTTATTTTCTATATTTCATTTTCTGTTTTGATCGAAGGATGGTTTAGTGTTCATAATAATATATTTATATTATTAGTTTAAAAGTTGTGAAATTTTACTTGCATGCATATTTCTTAGTATTAAATGAACAATCTAATATGATTCTTTGGAGGCTTTTCTTGCAAGGAGGGATAGAGTGTAGTTTTCTCTAACAGGAGGAAGTGGCCTTGATATGCACCTTTTAGTACCGGGTGTCCCAAAAAAAGTACTCCTGTTTAAAAAATCACCAAAAATTGATTATCACACCTTTGATAAAATTTTCTTTTTGAGTTGTTTTGTCAAAGATCCAAAAAAATATTCATACATGATACAATGTTTGAGTTTGATACAGCAAGGTACAAAATTACACATTGAAAATCCTTAGTTTGAGCCATACTTTTTAAGCAAAATACTCAATCTTAGTTAAAATTTTCAGATTTTTTATCATCATTGAAGTCTTCAATGATAATGCATATTTCTTTCTGTAATTTATGACCAAACTAGAAGCTTTACATGCACAAAGAAATTGATATGGCAATCATCAGTGCTTTTTTGCAGTATGATTCAAAACCAGGTAGCCGCAAAAAGAGCCAAATTTGCCAATTTTGAAAGCAATTACAAAATCAGCTAAGTCTGGGAAAATAATTTGGTCCTTGATCTATTTGACAAAAAAACAACAACATTGAAGATCGATCGTGTAATTATATTTTGGCAACTTTTCAAACGGGAGTACTGTTTTTGGGTACTTTTTTTGGGACATCTGGTATAAGAACATTTGGAGTTTAGCCTCGAGTGTTGTTACCATATTGATGATTTCAAGCCTTCAGATTTTCAAACAGTACAAAACAGCATACTTTCTGCTCTTAAAGTAAATCAATGGAGTTTAAAGCAGCTTGGCTAGGGGGACTGGGTCAATTTAAATATAACCAGTTGTATTTGATGTAAGCCGCTATATCTCCGTTCATTTACTTTAACAGAAAAATATCATCTCTGCTCCTAAAATCATTTACTTTGTGCGATGGTTTGTTTTCGTCTGTTCTAACTTGTCCAGGCAGGCAATAATTTTTGCTATGAAACACATCGAACCTTAGATCTTCAATTTTGGGTTTATTATTCCGGATCTTCTCGCAACTTCTTGCCATGTTTTAAATTTAGGCCGAATCTCAACCGAGAATTACACGTAAAGATGGTATGAGACAGGAGAGTGTATGCCTTTAAAACAGGAAATTTCCTTGAAAATGTGAACTGGAGTATACTCAACAGGGCGTGTCTTTCATGCAAACTCTGCGTGCATTGACTTCCATTTCGAAAACAGAAAACGAAGACTAAAGCCACCCTATGATATTTTCTCCCTGCTGGTACAAGCTTTAAAGGAAAAATCTCGCCTCAGCTGTTAATCAAAACTAATTCTCCACCACTAAGCCAATTCTTGCCGGACTATTTCAAAAGAAAACAATCGAGCTTGCTAGGGATTTAAGATTGTTTCCCACTTTGCTTATCTAGGGAATGAAATCTGAGCGGAGAGCATGATGCGTTTTTCAAAATGAGGGTATTAAAGAAACCGTTCTCTGCTGAGAACCATGCATTCGTGTTTATTGCTGCACTAGTTCTAGCGATTGTACCGCCCTGTCGTTATGGCTCCCTACCTGGTAAGGGCATTATACTTAACCAAAAGAATCAGGGAACGGAAGGACCCTGTTGGGGAAATCACTAAGCAACACAGGCACCTATGGTAGAAATTAGCATGGTTTGTTCCTGTCTAAGAGGGCTCTCCTCTGAATAAAGCTCTCCTGCATTCCTTTTGAGTTGATACGTAAGCTAGAAAGGCCCCAGTGTGCCACTCATTTTTGCATCCGAAGCTATTAACAGCTTTTGATTGCGGAAATCAAGTGGCTAAAGTGCTTGCATAGTACATTTTCTAGAAGGATGTGTGTCAAAGCAAAATGTAACACCGTGCACAGATTCAATTCTATGTTGATGCTTTTGTTTCTGATCGACCAACCAAATGTGAGCAGTTTTCTAGCCTCCTTCTCCTTCCAATACTTATATCTAACGCAAGTCTGCAGCAGGTCCTTTGACAGCATGCGGATTGGCTGACGAATCACTGTAACACGAAAACTAAATGAACGCAAACGTGATGTTTTTGTATTCTATGTTTAGGATGCTATGAAGGAGGGAACAAAGCTATTATGTCAATACTATTGTACTTTTCCAAACAAAAACCATTACTCTCCAATGCAGGGGGAAGGGGGGCACAACTCCTTACCTCTTCATGCTAGCAACAGCAACCAAACATTATCCATCACAACAAAACATTGTAACAATATTTCAGAAAAACGGCTCCCCAACATTTTCAAAAATCATTCCTCTCCAATTCGAGGGGGAGAGGGGGGGCTGCAACCTCTTGCCTTTTCATGCTAGTAATGCGGGAGAACAGTACCCATCATAGCAAAACATTGAAACAGTATTGCAGAAAACATTTCCCCGAAACATTCTTCCAAACAAAAAGTCGTCCCTCTCCCCATTCAGGGAGAGCCCCTCTACAAGGGGCTGCACGCTCTTGCCTCTTCGCTTAAGTAACTGCGAGAAAACAGTACCCATCAAAGCAAAGCATTGAGACAGTATTTCAAAAACATTTCCCCGAAACATTCTTCCAAACAAAAAATCGTCCCTCTCACCATTCAAAGGAGAGCCTCTCTACAAGGAGCTACAAGCCCTTGCCTCTTCACTCAAGTAACTGTGAGGAAACGGTACTCATCAAAACAAAACATTGAAAGAATATTTCAGGAAAAATGTTCCCCAAACATCCTTCCAAACGAAAAATACTTCTTCTCCCAATCAAGGAAGGGGTGGTTATTACCCCTAGCCTCTTCATGTTCGTAACAACGTAAAAGGATTACTCACCGCAAAATAATTGTCACAAAACGGCTGTCCACTTCCTTGTAATCCCGAAAGGTTCCTGCTATTATCATGTAGACTACACGAAAAATGTATCGCTGGTTTTAGTTTAACTTTTATATGCATTTTATACATATACTATGTACACAAATGGCCTAATATATCATTAAACATAAATGTAGATAATAGCATAATAGGCGTCGAGTTTCACAACAGACTTCTAAAATACTTCTTCTCCCAATCAAGGAAAGGGTGGTTATTACCCCTAGCCTCTTCATGTTCGTAACAACGTAAAAGGATTACTCACCGCAAAATAATTGTCACAAAACGGCTGTCCACTTCCTTGTAATCCCGAAAGGTTCCTGCTATTATCATGTAGACTACACGAAAAATGTATCGCTGGTTTTAGTTTAACTTTTATATGCATTTTATACACATACTATGTACACAAATGGCCTAATATATCATTAAACATAAATGTAGATAATAGCATAATAGGCGTCGAGTTTCACAACAGACTTCTAAAATACTTCTTCTCCCAATCAAGGAAAGGGTGGTTATTACCCCTAGCCTCTTCATGTTCGTAACAACGTAAAAGGATTACTCACCGCAAAATAATTGTCACAAAACGGCTGTCCACTTCCTTGTAATCCCGAAAGGTTCCTGCTATTATCATGTAGACTACACGAAAAATGTATCGCTGGTTTTAGTTTAACTTTTATATGCATTTTATACATATACTATGTACACAAATGGCCTAATATATCATTAAACATAAATGTAGATAATAGCATAATAGGCGTCGAGTTTCACAACAGACTGCACAAATAGTTAACGATTACATCATTTTGCTTGATTTAATGGCTTAAATTCAGGTAGAAACAATCTTTTTGTATGCGTGTTGTACAATGTTGCTATAATGTAACTATTTAAAATAAAATAATTGTACCTTGAACAGAGATGATAAAGCACGACGTTTCGAGCTTAGCCCGTTGTCAAGTTAAATTCAGGTAATTGGCTATGATTCGACTCGTGCTATTCTATGAACGTGTTGTGGCTCAGTGGTGTTTATCCTCTGACTTTGCAGCCAGAACAGTCAAGCGTAGTGGGTTCGATACCCAGTAGGGCCCCATCACTTGAGCGTCATGACAAGGGGTCACGGACTCTATTAGGTTTGCTCTATTTCTGCGATCCCAGCGCTTGGCGCTGAAAACGCAACTTCACCTTCACCTTTACATCCTTGCTATTTTCAAAATTATAGCGTCTCCTACATCTCAAATACCCTCACCTCACGCTCATCTCATTGAAGTGAATTGATGTTGTTGTTGTTGCTCCAGTTATAGCGCCCATCAGTCTTTCAATAGCAATAACTACGAACGTGTAATCAGTTCACGTCTCAAACAGTTTTGAGGCTGTGTCATCATCAAATTGCTAAAGTGTAAACCAGGAAACTTATAGAATAATGCTTTTTTCTTCAAAATTGCACTGTTTTTCCTCTATCAATTTATGTCCCATTAAGCAGTTTTTCTTCCATCAAAACAGTTATTGAGTTCTTTCAATAAAACAAAGTAAATAGCTGAAAATAGCTAATCAAGATATTAAACATTGGACAAATAGACCATGGGTACTGGGAAACGTGGAATTTGTTCTGGGATTATATATCGTTGCAAAGAATCAGAACTGTTAGGCCTATCTTTGTGTACTTTTTCTGTCTCCAAATTCTCCGTGGTGCTGTTCACTTTGCATTTTCAGTCCACTGGCAATCACATCAGGTGACTCAACATTAGGCCAGCGATTTCGAATGTTGTTGTATGTTGCTGTATGCTGATCGGCGCTGCGCGCCTCTCTTTGAAGGAGCATACAGCAACATACAACAACAAGCACAACGGAGAATATGGAGACAGAAAAAGTACACAAAGGTAGGCCCTGACAGTTCTGATTCTTTGCAACGATATATAATCCCAGAACAAATTCCACGTTTCCCAGTACCCATGTCGTAACGTAGTGGGGTGAGTGGCCGAGCGGCTTATACAGTTTCCACCAGGTGATTAAAGCTAAGCTCGGCCGAGTGAGGTCAAACTCCAGATGGGTGACCTCTAGGAGGTATAGCTCGCCATCCTTCGGAAGGGACTTTAAACTAGGGGCCCATGCCTAGATGCGGTNATATGGAGACAGAAAAAGTACACAAAGGTAGGCCCTGACAGTTCTGATTCTTTGCAACGATATATAATCCCAGAACAAATTCCACGTTTCCCAGTACCCATGTCGTAACGTAGTGGGGTGAGTGGCCGAGCGGCTTATACAGTTTCCACCAGGTGATTAAAGCTAAGCTCGGCCGAGTGAGGTCAAACTCCAGATGGGTGACCTCTAGGAGGTATAGCTCGCCATCCTTCGGAAGGGACTTTAAACTAGGGGCCCATGCCTAGATGCGGTGTGCAAAGTGGGCTTAAATTAGCTCATTTTGTCTATGAAACTATATAAAGTACCAAGGTTCTTTTCAAGCCATTAAATCAGTAGATCCATCAACTATTTGTGAAATCTTTTTTAAAGATTTGACGCCTAGACTGTAAACAACTAAAATATGACGATGCAGTGCTGCTAATAACTTATCTGCGCTTTCTCTCATTGACGTGCTTTCTGTGCAAATGTTATTGGAAGGAGTAAGTTGGGTTTTGAGGTGCACCACACCAACGGCTCAAGAATCGAAGAACATCTTGGCAGTCTGGGCTGTGAGAGACCTAAAACAAAGACATGAAAGGGGCCCTGTTATGTTGGGTAAAGGCCATCAGACAATTCTTTCGATGCATGCTCATGTTTTCTCTTAGAAACAATTTCTGGAATGCACAATGGGCGAGCTAGCTACCTGGGTTTCAGCGAAAGTTTTGCGGCTTTGCTTGCTTTGTATTACTGGTTGAGAAAATTTCCTTTGTCTGCGATCACTAATCGCTTTGAATTACGGTGTCAATCAAAAGCAACTGATGTTATTGTATTACAAAATATGTCCTTGTTCCTCGCCTGTCAGCCCCTGGTCTGGCAGGTGGGGTGTTTTCCCTCATATAAACAGGCCTTAAGGATCTCATTAAACTTCCACTACAACGATGCAATGCTTCGCTGAAAGTCTACTTCAACCGAAAGATAACAAGAATTTCTAAACTCATAGCACCGTATTCTTTCCCTTAGAGAAATTGCCAATCTTTGTAGACTTTTCCATCGATTTTTGAATAGACTTGTACATTTGTAGGTATACAGTAGGCTAGATTATTTATAATCGATGTAAATAGATTTACAACAACAACAAGAGTTCAATTCTTTCTTTGAGTTATGTTAAGAAATATATTACCTTTTCAAACAGAATAAGAATCATTCTTTAACTAAGCTGTAGGTGCGAAGGGTGTAGCTGGACTGATGACACGAGTCTAAGTAATGCTTCATTAAATCGAATTGTTACAGTATTGTGGGGGTGCTGCTGGGGGGCAGTGGAGAGAAAAGAAGGACTCATATAATAAAGCTAGGGTATAGTGTCAATTTGACGTCCGAAAAATTCTATAGGAATATGATCGATATTTACCTTTGTTGCCATGACAAATTTATTCCAGTCCTCTTTGTTAGCAGCTCGTCCTGCTCTCTTGAATTCTAATTTATTTCTTAAGACTGGATACCCTAAAAGGAGAAATGACATTCATAAAGTTCAACTTTTGGAAACTTTGTCAACTGTTCATCAGTATGATACAAGGCGGGCTCGTGAAGGTGATATTTTCATGACGCGTAAGAATACTTTGTTCTCCAGCGGTCTGGAAATTCGCCTAATGTTTGTCTTTGTGGCATGGGGGATTGGGCGGATTCTCGGATTGTTGGACTATTCTCCTGTCTATTTGCCCTGAATACGTTGTCCGTTGACTTCATTCATTTCTGTGTGTATAGTTTAACTTTCCTTTGCTTGAAAATATAAATATTGTAAATAGGGTTGTGGTGTGAGAGGCAACACGATAACCTTGGTTTTTTGCCTCTCACCCCAACAGTTTAAATTGAAATTGTAGTGTTTTGTTTAATGTATTTTAAATCTTATTTGTTATAGAAAAAANCCTCTACCCCAACAGTTTAAAATGAAATTGTAGTGTTTTGTTTAATGTATTTTAAATCTTATTTGTTTAGAAAAAAAAAAAAAAAAAAATACTTTGCAATATGGCTGGGTTACGATCACTGGTTACGATCTATTAGATATGCAGACGCTAAATCCTGGAACGACATTCCATCTAATATCAACAGTCTACTTCAGTTTCAGTAATGATTTTCCGTCGTGATCTGGATAACATCTCTTCTCAACTAAGTACCAGTCCCGAATACCTTGATAATATAACTTTTTCTTACATTGATCCATCTAAACACTCAAAGATTTCATAAATTGAATGATAAGTTTTTAGCTTAGGGGGGGCTCTCTCCTCGATTAGCCTACCCATTGAGAGAGCTCCTCTTTAAGAAAATTCCTCTCCATACGAAATTCTATGTACTCTTATTGTAAAATTTGTCATTTATTTTTGTCATCTGTTGTAATTTGTTATTCTAGTTAAGTGTGTGTATTTTAGAAAGACTTTTTGTATGTAGTGGAATTTTAAAATTGAACTGAACTGAACTGAACTGAACTGAACTGAACTGAACTGAACTGAACTGAACTGAACTGAACTGAACTGAACTGAACTGAACTGAAGTTATTGGGATAAGGTGCATGGTTAAAGAGTTATAGGTTTTCAAATGGTTAAATACTTTTCTGACGATATGTAATAAAACCATCACAAAATTTCGCATATCAACCGGTTTTATGTTGTACAGGAAAATATAATGCCCAAGGTCTTAAAAGTACAGATGTCTATGCATTGAGACCGAGGGCTTTATATTTTCCCGTACAACTACACTTTTCGTTTCATTTCATTTTACAATATTTATACAGTTTAATAGGATTCATATATAAATATGTTTTTCAACCTGACCTGTTTCAACAAAAAGAAAAAACCTAACCACTAAAACTAAAAACAAAAGAAATTTACATGCCTAATTTACAATATTATACAAAACTAAGACTAATTAATAAAATAAAAGTTGTCCCTGTCTATAGTTGTCAACCGATTAGTATGAGCTTTATTACCTGATTGCTTCTAATTTTAACTTAGATTGTTTAGTCAAACGCATTTTGTTACTGTCATGTCGCTTAAAATCTCACAGGCTTAAAGCAGTAGCCGTGGCGAAAAAACGCATCCTTTTATCGTATTATACAGGGCTACGGGAAAACCGCGGGAATTGTGCGATTAACCGATGGGATTAGCGGGATTCTTGTATTGCCTCATTATTCAAACGTCAGCCAGGAAATAAGCAGCGGCAATAATGATCTTTACTAACCAGATATAACGCAAGGCAATGATTTGATCTCAGTATTCACAGCGACCAGACATGCCTCGAAAGTATCTCTCTCATCTTGCGGCAAAACTTGTTCAACTTTTTGATCCATTGAAACTGCTAGTACCCATTCTTTCATCTCTTCGCGTTTCTCTTCCTGAAATTCAAGTGATATTTATCATGAGAATGGTATCTCTATACAGGGTGTTTCAGAAAAAACGCAACCATCCTTCATTTGAGATTCCCCAGGAAACAATGATATTTTAATGAATTTGAGGCATACCATTTAAAAGTACAATCTATCTTCTTTCCAATGATATCGAGGTTGGGCATATTAATTGAATTATTCATTACTAAATTTACGTTTTCGTAAGTAAGGCCTATCTCAGATACCGGAAAGTGATTTACATAGACGAAAACCCATCTTTGTTAAAGCATATTCTACCATCCTTGATAAATGCATCCAATGGGAATAAATTTGCCTTTTCCTTACCAGGGCATCACCTGAAGTGCTTCTAGGCCTGAATTGTTTCGATAAAATGTAATTGGAAATTGTTTACAGTAAAAAAGGGGCTGATTTTGCTCTTGCAGCATGCTGCATTTGAAATCGGTCATATGTACTAAAATATCAATGAACGTATAAATAATTAGATCAATGTATCCAAACTGCATATTATTGGAAAGAAGATAGATTGTACTTTCAGATGGTATATACTACATCTATTAAAATTTAATCCTTTTTTCAAGATTCTCAATTATAGTTGGGTTGCGTTTTTTCAGTAGCAGTTACAGTAGTTACCCTGTAGTAGTTACGAACTTTTAGTAAAATACAATTTGCACAAATTTTGCAATTAGTTTGCATTGAGTGTGCTCCATTGTTCTTTTGGAGATTGCAAATTTGTATAGAGTTTATGGAAATTTCGCTGCAAACTAAACGGAAACCAAATGCAAACACCGTTTTACCATGGGAAGAAATTGACTGGACCAAGTTTCAGCTTCAGGAAAACGCAAAAGATGCTACTGTCGAGGAGAAAACGGAAGCATAATTTGTTGGGTAAAGAAAAACCTTATTCCTTCTTTCACAAGGGCTTTATGGAAGAGTGTAGCTGCAAATTTTTCTCGGTAATTAATTTTAAGTGGGCTGAAAGGATTTCTAGCTATCTAAAGCTAATCTAGGCCCACTATGCATGCCGCATCCAGGCACGGGACCCCTCGTTTAATGTCCCTTCCGAAGAACGGTGAAATGAGTTGCGAGGTCAGGCCTCTGAGAAGTCACCCATCCGGAGTTTTATAACACTCAACCGAGCTTAAGTTCAGTTACCTGACGGACAACATTTAAGCCGCTTGGCCGCTAACCCCACAAACAAACATACACACACACCTACAAAGGGCTATAATAAACAACAACGCGAAAGAAGTTACACTTTTAGTGTTTACTTTTAGCAATCAAATCAATCAGAATTTTGCCACATCGATGTCAAAAAGCAACTATTTGTGTTCCTTTGCACTGTTTGCAACAATTAGAATCTCTTAAACTAAACCACCCTCGTACCGCTTGAATTTGCTTCTTTCAAATTCTAGTCAGTGGAATTGTTCGCCTGGACGGGAATCATATTGCTTACGAAAGAAAATATCGCTTTGAAATTGAATAGAAAGTTATAGCTGAGCGACCTTTCTTTTCTTAACAGAGCTCGAATCTTTAAAAATGTAAGTGCAAAATTCTACCACGGTTTTCTTTGAATTAAATAGCTTAGAAAGAATTTAGGGCTTTTTTGCTGTAAATCTGCCATGGAAATTATTGATATCTTGATAAGTTTCAAAATGGCGGCATTTATTAAGTGTGAGGCTATGATGTCATCAAATTTCTAAATCCTAAACCAGAAAAGCTACAGATTTCTGCTTGCCACCATATTGTAGACCTTCATAAACTATGGTTTTGTTGAAGGTTATATAATTTTTCCTCTCTTGGTTTAGGATTTAGGATGATTTCAATTTTTTCAATATTCAAGATCTCTGAAAAGTCCAACGGTAGAATCATAGCGGCTAAAGTTTCGTTGAAGCCATTCAATAAAAAGAAATTGCTTATAGAAGTTTGCACCAACTAATTTAAAGATTTGGAACCTATGTTTTTCTGAAACATTCCTGCTTCTAGGGGCATCCTGGGGGGTAACTATCATGCATACCGGTATGGGATGTGCCATTTTTAAGGGCGCCTTTTTGTAGGCAGATAATAAATCTTAGGGTGTCATTTTTGGTAAGATCACAAATAGACCTGAATTTTGGGGGTGTTCTTTCAGAAGAAAAACTCTTTAGCGTATTAATTTTGATCTAGTTTCATATACTTGGTAAGGTTTGAATTTTTTTCATCATTCTACGGTATATATTTTGGATAGGCCGTAGATTTTGGAGTATGGTTTCGGAAACTTTATAACTTTTAGGATGTGATTTCATTTATCAAAATGGCACACATCCATCATCTGCTTATTGAAGTTACCCCTCGGGAGAGGCATCCATTGAATTGATAAATAAAGGACAGCTTTACCGGTAAGAACTGTTGGTCCGGAACTGGAACTTCCAGAGGAATATCAGTATCCATTAAGTCACTGTTGTCGATCAAATCAAGAGTACCTTCCTCGATGCCCTGTGGAAAAAACAAACATTAAAATCCCTGCATAAATCCTTTCAAGGCCATATTTCTATTCTGTCTTCGTGTTCTTGGTAGCGTGAAATTGATCGGAGTCGTCTTATGAAAAATAAGCATAAATACGAACAAAGGATCCAACACAGCATCAGCAAAATATTAACAAAACTTACCGTGTGAGTTCAACACAGCATCAGCATCAGCAAAAATGCCGGCCGTTTGAAAGGCTACTGCTCCCTAAGTATACAGGCAATATTATCTTGCAATACCTGATTGAATAGCCAACATGTTCAATTATTTTTAGAATTTTTCCTGGCTAAAATCGGTCATTCCGCCTAGATTTTATGAGGAATTTTCTCGAGAAAGTCCCTTCGAGAAACCCTCAAAATGTGCCAAAATCATGAGCAAATTTCCTTGATATCTTTACCTTGTAATAGCACTGACTTGAACATGCTTTGCACGTGCTATCCCCTTAGGAAGATGAAGAAGTCTTCCTCCTCTTGGTATGAATAACTCATACAGGGGATTCCATTCTCCCAAGAGGACAAAATGCATGAATACATGTAGTGTCATTATTCTTAGGAGGGAAAACCAATGAAATTTTGCTCGTCGCTCTCAAACGTTTCCGTGGGTTATTGAAAGGGGCTTTCTGCAGAAAATCTCCCATATCCACGGGAAGGAATGACCAATTAAGGCCGAGTAGATGTAATCTAATTGAACGCATCGGGAATGAAACAAGACGGTTTTCAATGTTATTGCTTTGATAATCAGGGAGCAGTATTTTTTCAAACACCCCGGTCTTTTTTATACTCACCCGGTATATACTTGGTAAACGAACTAAAATGGTCCAAGCCTTCATAAACCCTTTTTAATCCTCGAAATATGTGTACCGAAAGAACACTGTTGCCTAAGTTGGCGCAAATCATACATAACACCAAAGCATAAGTAAGCTCAAATCAAACTCTGAAGCCTTTACTCAACATCTCCAACTCTAAAATCTAATCAAGGTTTGAAGTTATAGTTTAGTTCAAAAATCTCATCTAATAGTTTTGAAAGGTACCGTTCCTTCAGCTACAAATCAGAAAAATTCTACTGCTATCTTCATCGAAATTGAGCTAAAATCATAAGTTATCATGGGAACTCTTTCGCTGCTCTATCACAACATTTCTGCCATGCAGTACACTAGTTGAACTAAAAATCACCATTTGGAGGTTCGTCAGATTTGAAACTCACAAAATATACTTCAAACACTATATAGGCGAGGTACAGGCCCCCCCCCAATGTTAGGACAAAAACAATCATATTTCATTTCAAAACAATGATGATAACACAATAGGATCGGGCCCCCTCCCCCATTATTTTAGAAAGTGTCCACCAATGAGAAAACATATGCACATAACTGAACCGAATACATGCTTTAAGCAATTAAACGAGATTCCTTACCTCGCTTAGATCCAAGTATCTGTTTAGGAAAACGAATGCCATGTTATCCCATCCAACGGCCTACAATGTTGCAGATGAAACTAAATTAAAACGCAACATAGTGATAAGCCTACAGGTTAACATGCTTGCATTATATGCAGAAGGATGCGCGATCAAGTCCCAGGGTGCCACTTAGGGAAGCACCACTATCCATCCTGAATGCACGCTTCTTTCTTCCGAGAATTTCTTAGGATGAAATGCTGTCTGCTGGCAGTCTGCGTTGCCGTAGGAATGGGTCTCTTGCGGGCACTTCGAGCAGACGATACAATAAAGCAACATGAACAAATAAGGACAAGAGGTGACCTTAAACGAAAATTGTTTATTCGTTTTTGATTTACCAATGATTTTAGTATGAGCTAATACTGCCAGTTTATTTACAAATTACTATGACGATTCACGGTGTAACTCTATTGCAAATTATCTTTGAATAGTAACTGTGGCAAGAAAATGGCAGCTGAGCTATATAAATAGAGATTAAATTGTTTAACACACTAATATGATGTTTAGAAAGGCATGGTACTTGAAACAAGTTTTTTTTATCACATTTCCCTGAGAAAATATAATGAGCCATGTATAATTGCTTGACTTTTACAAAATATGATGCCATCAGCCAACACTACAAAATAGTGAATAATTCGAAAATGAAATAAGCTATCTAAAAGACTTTAACGGCCTTTTCNAGTTTATTTACAAATTACTATGACGATTCACGGTGTAACTCTATTGCAAATTATCTTTGAATAGTAACTGTGGCAAGAAAATGGCAGCTGAGCTATATAAATAGAGATTAAATTGTTTAACACACTAATATGATGTTTAGAAAGGCATGGTACTTGAAACAAGTTTTTTTTATCACATTTCCCTGAGAAAATATAATGAGCCATGTATAATTTCTTGACTTTTACAAAATATGATGCCATCAGCCAACACTACAAAATAGTGAATAATTCGAAAATGAAATAAGCTATCTAAAGACTTTAACGGCCTTTTCAGTATTCAACAGTGCGTTCGCAGCTGACCAATATCATCAAATTCAATGAGAAATTGCTCTCTGATTGGTGCGTGGCGTACAATTTCAAGAGCCTGCCTGTTGCCTTTCGAGCGCTTAGGCTAACACATCTGAAACTTGTCGCTCAGAATCCAGCTGCATCTTTATAATCGTTGATGGCATAAAGAATCTGACTGCACTGGCGAATTCTACGGGGTTCAAAAATGTAGAAAATATCTTTATTTTCAATGTATCTGCAGTTACTAGGCTGCATTTGGCAGAGAAAGTCATGGATATTTGGAAGTTTAGCTTGTACAGCTCCTTTAAGGGTTCTTAACTAGCAAATCAATAACACTGGAGTGCTACGAAGACAAAACTCCTTACCTTACAATCAATGCCAGCCTCAAAGAATGCTTTATCACAAGGTATGATATCTGAATATCGCAACAATGCCACTGATATCTTTGTAGCAATGCTCTCCTGTTTGGAAACAATTATAAACAAAATGTAAACAAATGGGTTGATGATTACGGTTCATTTCACTACAAATTCTGCAAATGTGTTTCTAAATAATCTTTAAAAGAAACGAAACAAGGCCTGCTTCGCTGATATAGCACAAATAAACCAATGCTGGCATAATTTCTGTTTCTTCTCAAGAGACTGCCGGTCTATTGGACCATGTTTCGGTTCAGAAACTCAAAGAATTTATTGCAAATCTGACAAAATTGCAGTTCTGTATTTCCCCTTTTCCTACGTATGCCCGTGCTACCAGCACCTCTAAGGGAACCATTATGGACATATGGTCAGCTTGACCTTGTAGTGCTATCCCTGCCACTGTAATTAGGGGTGTTTATCTTTATCTTTTTAATATTAAATATCGTATTGTATCTATCTTTATACAGGGTGTCCCAAAAACGTTGTGCCCCGTTTGTCTGAAGATTGCGACAAAACGGCAAACGAGTCTCGCCAAATTTTGCATTATGGTGCCCTTCAAATGTTCAATTAAAGTTTGCCACCATCCCCGTAAATATCCGTTGAAAAATGATGGAGTTATGACCTTCAGAAGACCAAATTTGCCTGATGACTGAAACCAGCGGTCGGCCATTGTATCTTACTATTTTGCAGTGATAAGTATCTTCACGTGAGGTAAGAAATAATTTCTGTGAGGTCAGAAATAGTGGAACACTCCGAGAATTGTCGGAATTTTCACGAAAGCTATCACATTGGAGGCTGCTGTTTCATTTTCAATCCACGAAGCAATTTTTATCGCTGCAAATTAGTAAGACAAAATGGCCGACCGCTGGTTTCAGTGATCGGGCAAATTTGGTCTCCTGAAGGTCATAGCTCCATCATTTTCAACGGATTTTTACGGGGATGGTGGCAAACTTTAATTGCACATCTGAAGAGCACCATCATGCACAAGTTTGGCGAGAATCTTTTGCCGTTTTATCGCAATATTCAGAGAAAAGGGGCACAATTTTTTTGGGACACCCTGTATTATAAAACTTATACATGTTTCTAAATATTGTGGCAAATGATACATAAAAATTCCTGTTGATAAAATCGTTTATAACTATAACTGTAATGCTAAGTTCACAGACTAGATTCTATATGTAACCTTTCCTGTGAAAGAGTCAGTTTGACACAGCAAATTTCGAGGATTTTTGCAGACATGCAACCTTACAACATTGCCTAAATTTGCGGAAGAAACGATTGCTCTTACTAATATTTACTTACCAAAGTCTTGTGCGGTTTTGCAGCAGCCCTCACAGCATAATAATGAGCAATCGTCAACATTCTAAGGAAGGCATTCATCGTTTCTGGGTCGGCTTGCTTCTTCTCGAATCCTTCACACTACGAAAAGAGAAAAATGTTATGACCTACACCTATACAGAATAAAGAGCACTCCATTTTGATTCTTTCCATGAAATCTTCTAGCCTCCAAACATTTTGCTGCGTAAATTTCCAGCCAAAATATCATTGACACAAATATACAAAAAGACAATTTAAATCAATAATATACCGTAAAAGCTCTATTAAGCCCCCCTC
>REGL01001234.1:33357-61225 GCA_004194395.1 Aurelia aurita complex sp. Pacific | reverse complement strand
AAAATGGCCGACCGCTGGTTTCAGTGATCGGGCAAATTTGGTCTCCTGAAGGTCATAGCTCCATCATTTCTCAATGGATTTTTACGGGGATGGTTGGAAACTTCAATTGAATATCTGAAGAGCAGCATCATGCAAAATTTTTGCGAGAATCTTTCGCAGTTTTGTCACAATCTTCAGACAAACGGGGCACAATTTTTTTGGGACACCCTGTACATCTGCGATGTATTGATTTGTTTGTCCAATAGAAAGTCGATTTCAGGTTTTCACCAGTAGAACGATCACATTGCAAAAGCCTCATTTCAAATTTCACCGGGTGGAAATTGTTTTCGCACCACTAAATTTCAAGTTGATGAACAGTGGAATGAATGATTTTGACAATCTCCATAATTATAAGTTTCTTAACGTATTTTGGAGTGAAAACAGCAGTGATGGAAAATCTCTAAAAATAATTCATCAGGCGTTATCTTTATCTTTAGGGAAGTCTCCTATCTTTATAAGGTGACGATCTCTTAAGAATTACCCGTTTTTCAGCTTCTTGCAAGCATCGATCCCATTGTCCTTGCTTTACTAAGATGTCCAAAGCACCAATGAGATCCACATCTAGAAGCTGTAGATCAATAGGAACAATGATAACAAATTTGGCCAAAAAGACGAATGGGTTCCAGGGCGAAACTAGTATTTAGCGTCTATTTCTGGGAATTCAAAAGAATACACAATCACATTGGTATGCAATAAAGCTTACAGGTCAATGGAATAAAGTCAACAGCCCTCAGATTGCAGAGAATATAAATGCACTTTTGAACTAAGTACGGTCAGAATCTGATATGTTTCTTGGATAAGTACGAGAGGAAATCCTAGAAAAACATTTCACTATACGAGTCGATTTCACAATGTAAAATAAAAAGTAAAATGTAAATTGCGATGACTTACATCATCTGGGTTTTCTTTTGCTTTGAGGAATTGAATATATTTCTCTTCAACATATTTTTCATATCTGAAACAAAAAAGATCCAACGTTACGTAGGTTTAGAATTCTAGTGACATTTGAGACACAAAGAAACAGGCATATGTTTGGTCTTTTGCGCTTTTGCTTTTCCAGTGTTGACTAGTTTCTCCCACTAGGGCATCTTCAGAGCAACTGAATAAATTTAAGAAGTCAACCTATATTTATAGTCAAAGAATTTTATATAAAAAATCAATATTTTATGATGATATGAAAAAGAGCCCACATTGTGGAAGAAACTTGTAACAAATCTTTAGCATAAGCGCACCATGAACTCTCTGCAGGATGGCGTTACAGATACTACCAGCAAAGGCCTTATGATAGAAGATCCTTGGTAATAGCAATTAGAAGTATTTTTGAAGTATTTTGAAGCAATTTGAAGTATTTTTGAACTGTTTGAAGTAGGATTTATGAGATGTTTTGCAAACGCTTACTTTGGAGCAGAATCGGCAGCGAGTCGTCTAGCTGCTGGCCACAATTGTCCTTCGATGTAAGTGTCAATAGCCTCTTTAAACATTTTCACAGATTGATATAGTTCTGCTGCCTAAAAAGCAAACCAAGTGATGATGTTGAAAAAAATACTTTTTCACAATAAACTGGTCACAGGACCCCCAAATGGCTGAATGATAGATGTCGATTTTGGTCGTCTGCTGGTGCTGCCCATGGCGATGATCGTTCATTGTAGCAGTAAAGAAGCCGGCTCTAGTAAAATGTGACGTAATATAGTTGCATCGACTTCAAATCGAGTATGGAGGTTAACATGAAGATAATTCTTCTTTGTTTCACAATACCAGAGTTAGATACACAACGAAATAACACTGATGCTTTAAAAAAGATAAATGATAATGTTTAGCTCTGTTTTGAAAAATCTACTGATCATTATTGAGTAGGGCCAGTTTCTTTACTGCTGCACTGAGCGATCATCGCCATGGGCATCACCAGCAGACGGTCAAAAACGACATCTATTACGTAGCCATTTGGGCTTCCTGTGCCGAAGTGAGCAGGGGCCTGCATGGGATGGAAGCAGCAATCCAAGAGACTTTCTCAGTGGTTCTTAACTCCATAAGAAGCGATCTGGGGTCATTTCATATATGCTGATGTAAAGATTTTGTCCTTGAAGAAATGAAGTGAATACACAGGCGAAAAATTAACTCTAGAAGAAAGAAAGACAATCTCCGTATACAACTGTACTAATCTTCTTTTTCTTCGTGGTTTTTGAAATTGCGTTGGAAAATATATTTCCGATAGCGCTCACTGCAAATTACATAACTACAAGGCTACTAAAATGGCTACAAATGTCCCTACTGAAGATAATAATGTGAAGAAAGTTGACATTTGCAGTTATCAAGATTTCAGGTAGTTCGATTACCTGCTCGAAAGCCTCGATGTCAATTAGCTTCTGACAAGCTTTGTTAGTGACATCAATTGCACGATCTTTCACAAACTTGACTGACAGTTCAACGGCCTAAAATGAAAGAGAATTATTATGATACTGAAAATCTATCTGTTTACTTATCGCTCGTCAATCATCTATGCCTATAGAACAATTACAGTGCAGGTATCACACAACATAAATATGCAGCAAAACAGATTGCAGAAAAGGTCATGGCAGGCAGTCTACCTTGGAGATTTTGTAGGCCTAGTGGCAAATAAATGCCTAGTGGCAAATAAATCTTGTGATAGCGCAAAATTATCTCTATCTGCGGCAGGCATCTTGTTTGTTGTTATTCGCGGACAATTTTTCATCTGATATCTAATTTGATACAGATTTGTAGTTTTCTCCATATTTTGTTGTTGTTCCTGTGATTATTCATATGTATGTTGTCTTAGTTTTTTGTGATGCCATGGAATAGTCATAGTATTTTGCATCTAGTGGCATCGTCCTTGTAGTGTAGTTGAGTATTTTGTAAGTAGCGTAACTAGTCAATTTATATTGTAAATTATTATAGGAATGTAAAAAAATAAAAATAAAATGAAGCTTTCACCTGAGTCCAAGCATCTTCTAACAAGTCATGATTCTGTGTCATTGATTTATTCAGCTTCAGGTAAATATCGATTGCTCGGCCATATTCACCACGTGACTCCCAGTCTTTTGCTTGTGCCATCAATGAATCTAGCCCCCTGGGAAATGAAAAGAATGTAAAAGAACACAAACAATACAAACCGTTTAACATGTACAAAGCTGATTCTCAAAATAGATATCTCCTAGCGTGCGATTCAGTCTATCGTTCTGCTAGGATTTTACGTCAAATCTGCAATGGGAGGGCCAAAAAGCACGACTCAGTGAGACCAAAGATCGCAGGAAAATTTCAAATAACATCCGCTTTAAAAATCGTCGTATCCAAAAGTTCAGGCCTAAGTCAGCAGCTGGCTGGGTCGCCTGAATAAACCACTTTTTCATGCAAAGCAACATGCCGTCATTTCTGTTCTTGGGGTCATGTTAGTTGTAATAATTTAGCTATTCGGCCCTGAATGTTATACCGGATTCACATTGACACAGTTAAACTAGCTAAACAAGGTTGAATTTTAACCAATCAAATGCATTCGATTTGTGTGATCGACCAATTAGACAGCCCCATTCGATAACCTGGGCTAGATTAAACTGGTTTAACTGCCAGTGTGAATCGGGTATTACTTAGCCTTGCAAACTAGTATTACCCTTCCTAGACTGATTACAAGTTCGTAGACTGACTTATTAAATAGACTGATGGACGCTAAAACTACCAGTTTGAACAAAAGAATATGTGTTGTTATTGTTTACTGTTGTTGTTGTTGCGATAACTGGGACTATTTTGTGAGTCTATACCTTTACCATGATTTAATTTCGACGAACGCAAAGTATTTCAAAGCCTGCACATCAACAACCAATGTAGCAAATTCAGACTATTGGTTAAACCAAGGCCAGTGAAACTTTCTAGAAAAACCTCTGTACAGCAAAGAAATAAACGGTTTCCAAACTCACTTGTCATCTCTACTGGATTCACTTTCATATTCATCTTGCAACTGATCTAATTTATGTGGAGCGTACTCCTTAGCGATTCTCAAAGCATCAGCCCACATTCCTTCTTCCTGAAATGTAACAGAAGTGACAGTTTTAACAGACCTTTAGCTATTCTGCAAAAGAGTCTGGATCAAACGGTATTTTTGTTAATTTTCATACGAAAGGTTCAACTGAGTGGCGTTAAAGCTGCTATCATTTTTGTGCATATTCGAAAATTCTTCAAAATGTACCAGAATATCGTTCGATTCAGATTCTTCTTGGCTGAAAGGTTTATTCCGCTTTGGATGTCTGAAGGTCACTTATCTGACTTAAAGGGGCTCCGTCGTCAAACTGTAAACAGGTCTGAGAACACCGCACGTGTCCATTGTTCTCCATTGTTTTGTGCAGTTTTTTTGGTGTCTTCACCAAAGCCACTAAAAGTGCTCGTTAAAAATCCACTTATATCCAAGCAATCGTAAACGATATGAATGCTTGGTTTTTTCCACTGTGAAGTACGAGCATTTATCTTCAAAATGACGCTTTCTTTTTCGAAAAAACAGGCAAACGTCCGTGTGATATTGCCCATAAAAAATTGAAAAACCACAGTTTCGACCGAAATTGGGAGACGGAGCCCTTTTAAGTCAGCTGAAGAAAGGCAACTAAAAAGTTAGCAAATAAGATATTTGAAAAAAATGCTAACATAAGCTTACCTTGAATAAACGGATTGCAAGTTCAGGTCGATGTGCCCTCAGGAAATATGATTCTGCCTTTGGATATTCTTTCTTGCTGAAGGCTTGGCGAGCCTGTAAATAACGAATGGAACGTACTTTTACTAACTGATGGAAAACATCCTTGGCAAACACTAGCATCGGTTCACAAATCCTTAAAAAGGTTGGTGTAAAATTCTATGACCTATTTCTTTGAGACGAATGGCTTCAAAGAAACTTCAGCTAATTCGCTATAATTCTACCGTTGGACTTTTCTGAAATCTTCATTTTTTCAGAATGGAGTGCTTTTCTTCTGTTTTAGGAATTAACGAATAATTTCGAAAGCAACTTGAAACCATTGTATTGTAATGTCTAAACTTTTTGACGAAACATGAAATCATTTTAAAGAAAACCAAGTTTATGAATGCCTTCAAAATACTATCAAGCAAACGTTAGCCACTCTTCTGGTTTATGATTTAGGAATTTGATGACGTCGTGTCTTCAAATGAGTTGAAATGCAAAATACACTTGAAAAATATTCCAGATTTCTGAAAATTCTAAGACTAGAATTATATGAGTAGCTAGCTACAGTTAAAAAAATAGGTCATATAAATTCACAACCACCTTTCACAGATTTAATTATTTGGGACACATGCTGTAATATTAACTGTGAGAACACAGTTATGAGGTGCGTCCTAAAAAATTCGCATTTATCCCTTGATCTTGACCTAAAGGAAGATATCTAAGACCAATATAACTAGTTCTACACAGTCATGATTACAGCTATTTCAGAAGATTATTCAGTAACAATATTCATTGTTTCAGACAACCTAAAAGACAAAAGTCCATTCCTATGAGGTTCAGATCGGCTGCCATATGAACGTTATAGAGCAATCCCCCAAGCTTTCTGTTTTGGCCTTATAATTATGACTATAACAACATGACACACAATTGCCCTTCAGCAAACGGATATAATCACCTGGCCAACAAGGACATCTGCAACACTCTCAGGGTCATGATCCTCCGCAATGCGCTGTGCACTGTCCCAGTCCTGAGTATGCACGTACCTGTAATGACATGTACAAGAGGGAATTGAATATGGGGCAGCGAAGTAGTAACATTACAGTCCATATAATGAACAGGATTGCAAATCACAAAGTTTAGAATGTGGGTCTTCCCATCTGTCCACCTCATACAACAAATTATTTCACGGTTTACCTTTCTATAAAATGGAATAAACTAAACTGGCCACTTCTGGGAATCATACTGGAAGAGCCTAATTTTTAGACTCATGAAATGAAAGAATTTCATGGTTTACCAATAAGTATTGCAAGCAGTACCTGAATAGAATCTTTGAAGGCCGTTATTTGGATCGAAAGAATTTCTTATCAATTCATGCTAATAGCTTGAAAACAGAGCATATATTTAGAAAGCGTGTTAACTTAAATAAACTAACTATTCGAAAATGCTACAAAATTATTCCGATAAAAAATATTTACATAAGGACAGCTTCTCTTGGTTTATTGGCTTTGATAAACTCGTCCTCAGCCTTTTTGAACTCCCCTTCGTCTTCTAGATACATGGCATGTTTTATATGCACATCTGGCAGCTTGCTTTTCATCCCAGTTCGAGCCAAGTCAAATGCAAATGCAAAGGCCCTGTGAAAATATTGAAAAACTCTTAAACTGGAGGAAGAAGCAAAGGGCAAGAATGACGGCCAACAAAGTCAGGGTTAAAAATTGATGATAGAAATCGATAAGTCAATGAGCCATTTACATCCATCATACATCTGGCACCTTCATGAAAGGAAAGAGATTCAGTATGATCTCAGAACTAAGAATCTGTGTAAATTACCGATTACAGGGACGATAAAACTTGGCATGGAGACGCTCTCATTCAGAGGAAGCTTATCGTGGAATAATCTGAACGATGAGATAAAAGAGCTACCATCAGTTGCAAGCTTTAAGAAAAAGATCAAAGCCTGGACGGGTGAACAGTGTAATTGTAAAATTTGTAAGTAGCCTGTCCATTATGTTATGTAGCTTGTAAATATTATTTCTTGGACATCTTTGTAACATATATTGTAGATAGTTGCTTTTAATTAGTTTCCTACAACTATTGTCACACCAACTGTAAATAATGATTATGATTTGATATGATTTGATTGTAAACATTTCGGTACTTACTGGTTTTCAGCGGCATAATCGATCGCTGTTTCCAGCAGATTGAATTTGTTCAGCAGCTTAACTGCAGAGTCTCCACCCAAACTTTTCGCCCAAAGATACGCCACTTGCTTCGCTGGAGTTGCACCACCATAATGCTTAGCGACCTACAAAATAGGAGATCCGCTGTCAGCTAGGATTAATGTAGTCTATTCTAAATTGCATCCGACACAATCCACTTAAAATCATTTCATATATCTGCTTCCTAATTTAGAAGTAAAAAGGTCAACAAACTGGGCGGGATGTCGATCAAGGTCAAATCTAACAGATATTACAAGTTAATGTTCTCAGCATAGTTATCATGTTTATAATTATCACGCTGAGTGCTTTACCCTGGTTACTAAATGTGTTCTTGAAAAAGATGAAAAAGTGGAGGGGGGGGGGGGGATGAATCGACAAATCGTTTTTCGCTCCAGTATTTGATACGTCAGGATTTACTCAAACCAATGAAAAACAGCCATAAATTCGAATTGTCTTTCAACTAAACGCGAAGCACATTATGTTTCAAACAGATTTCATTCCAGAAGATATGCAGAATCCTGAATACACATCCTACAGTTTTCCTAACAGTCACTCACTAGATTTCAAACACATGAATATAAACGGAGCGGATCCTACGATAGGTTGATAAATCAAATGTACTTTATAGCAGTGTAAGACCTGATTAATACATGATACAGGAGTAAAGAGAAAACGCCGACAAAAAATCTGACTTACTCGATAAGAATCTTCCCATAAATCATTATTTCGATACATATTTACAGCTGCTTTCCAGTCTTGTGCTTCAGTAAAATGATGTTCTGCTTGGCTGTATTGCCCATCGGCTTCTAATTCCTGAATGGATTAAAGTGCAGCTTTTCGATCACAATTGAAATTCGAATTAACTTTCAAACAATGCAACTAACAAAACTAAATTTAGAACCTCTTGATAATATTTAAATACATGCATGAAAGTATAAGGGTACCATCAACATTTTACTGTCTGATGAAGTAATGTTCCCAAAAAATTATAACCCTGCTGCAATCCTTTTTAAGGGCCTGTTTATATGAGGCGAGCCAGCCCGCCTGACCGGGCTGGCTCGCCTAGGCGGAATGATTTTAGTTTGTGTTTATATGAGTGAAAACTATCCCGGCCAGACGAGCTGGCCTCGTAATGCTGCATGTTATGACGTATCAAGGGATTTTGAAAGACAATGGCCAGACATAGACTTTCAAATCAAACAATGCAGTCTCGCCTACGCAAATCAATTACGCAAAGCAATCAATCAATCAATTATACCGGGCCAGCCCGCCTGACGCTGTTTATATGAGCTCGCTTCACCGGGATCTCGCCTACCCAACTCACAGATCTCGGCTGACCGGGCTGGCCCGCTGCTCATATAAACACAACTTTATTTAACAAAGGATGTCTTTGTTCACTCAGACCTCACCTAGGCGAGCCAGCCCGGTTAGGCGGGCTGGCCCGCCTCATATAAACAGGCCCTAAGGCTTCTATAATCGCACCTGGAGCAAGATTCATTACCAGCTACATCATTTCATGGGCAAGGGACTATGCACCAACTCGACTTTAAAGCTTCGGAGGTCTTTGTCTAACTGGAAGACCCAACATAAATTTGCGGCGTTGGTCGTAACTGTGAGCATAAAGAACTTTGAAAACGAAACAATAAAAATTTCTGCATTAATTTCAAAACAGACCCCACAAAAAGAATAGTTATAAGATTATGTCATCCAACACGACATTCAATGTATAAATGCGCAAAAATTGAGTAGAGTTTTCAGTTTTCTGATGATCGCTGATGACATGATCTTATAACTATGGTCTCCCTCGACCATCACTACTACTCATGCATATCTTGATATCCATTAACATTCCCCAAATGTCTGACCTAGCATCTACTTTGGGACAGACTTTGAGTTAATTTTAAATGGCCGCAGGGTTGTTGTGAAATTCCATGCCCCCCGGGGCATCCTTGTGTAGTTGTGTGTGATTGGGTGTAGATTGTACTTGTAGTTTGGATACATTGTAAATACTATGAGCATAAAAAGACAACAAAAATCCCTGTATCAACAAAGAATGTAATCAGTCTCATTGTCTCCATCCTGTTACAAATTTCTGCATAAAACATATCTTTAAGTACCAGAGGATGTAACGTCCAGGATTGAGATTCAAATTTTATTCACAACAAAACAGTCTTCTAAATCCGCAGACTCACGTTCAAGCCAATAAATTGCAAATAGGACGATGCTACCATTGAGCCATTCGCAGCGGGGATGGCTCAGTAGTACCACGCTTGACTACCAATCTGAAGGTNGAAGACCCAACATAAATTTGCGGCGTTGGTCGTAACTGTGAGCATAAAGAACTTTGAAAACGAAACAATAAAAATTTCTGCATTAATTTCAAAACAGACCCCACAAAAAGAATAGTTATAAGATTATGTCATCCAACACGACATTCAATGTATAAATGCGCAAAAATTGAGTAGAGTTTTCAGTTTTCTGATGATCGCTGATGACATGATCTTATAACTATGGTCTCCCTCGACCATCACTACTACTCATGCATATCTTGATATCCATTAACATTCCCCAAATGTCTGACCTAGCATCTACTTTGGGACAGACTTTGAGTTAATTTTAAATGGCCGCAGGGTTGTTGTGAAATTCCATGCCCCCCGGGGCATCCTTGTGTAGTTGTGTGTGATTGGGTGTAGATTGTACTTGTAGTTTGGATACATTGTAAATACTATGAGCATAAAAAGACAACAAAAATCCCTGTATCAACAAAGAATGTAATCAGTCTCATTGTCTCCATCCTGTTACAAATTTCTGCATAAAACATATCTTTAAGTACCAGAGGATGTAACGTCCAGGATTGAGATTCAAATTTTATTCACAACAAAACAGTCTTCTAAATCCGCAGACTCACGTTCAAGCCAATAAATTGCAAATAGGACGATGCTACCATTGAGCCATTCGCAGCGGGGATGGCTCAGTAGTACCACGCTTGACTACCAATCTGAAGGTTGGTGGTTCGAGTCCCCGCCCTGCGGAACCTGCTACAAAGTGTGAGGGGAGTCGCCAACTCTCTGTAATTCCAGGCTGAAGGAATCACGAGGGGTGGTCACATCGAGAGGAAGGACCAGAACGCTGCTTGGATAAGCTCAGCTTCTCAGCGTCCTAAAACTACCTTCGGATGCAGGGTAGAAATGTATACAAAAAAGAATAGAACAAATGTTACAACATTAAAGAAGATGTAACTGTCTTTGCATGTTTCTTACCTTTGCCAGATGTAAATGTGTATCTTGCAGCAGATCTGAGTGAAACTGGGTCACAAGTTTGATCATCTGGTCATACTAGAATAAAAAGGACATGAAATGCATTTTCCCCAATTCACAAATCGGAAATATCTAATCCAGTCGCAAAAACCATTCTTCGAAGAAAACTTTAATGCTCCTTGCCACAACAGCTTCAGCTTTATTTAACTTGATGAGTTTCAATTCTAAGCTCGGGAAGAAGCAAGTTTTGCTAAATGGCCCATCAAAAAATTTGATGAAAGGGGCTGTACAAGATTTTTGTAAACAATCGGAATGTACGGGACAACCGGCGGATGTGACTAAAGCCTTGCGCTTTTAATAGCGGCCAGTTTCATCGCAGCTTCTACGTAAGTTTCATTGCAGTTATTTCTTGTCTGTGTCTATGAAATGTGATGTGATGTGTAACTTTTGATATCCACTGATATCCATTAAAATTTTCAAATATCCGGCGTTAGAAAAATAGAACAAATCCTCCATCAAAGCTTCGATCGCCAAGATTGTCGCAGAGACTTTGGATTAATATTCTCTGCGCAAAACTGCCATTAGCTATGTTGTGTTTAGCCTAGACACATTTGATGATTTCACACGCAGAGCCACGCAGAGAGAACGGGTTGTACAGCCCATTCAAAACGAATGAAAGCTCAAAACCGTAATCGCAAGTGGCCAAACATGAACTGGTTTATGTCAATTCACCTATAATGCCCTTTTAGTTTATCGTTGTTACATGAGTATTTATTCAGTAACACAACAAAAATGAATGTAATAAAATAGCTTTCTTTTGTAAAAGGGAGATCAATGCTTTCGATACTGTTGTTCTGTTTGGGGCTGTGCTGGTTCAACTGAAATTAATCAGTTGCAAAAACTTCAAAAACGTGCTGCTAGGATTGTAACGCATAGCAGCTTCGATGCCCCAAGCAGACCCCTTATCGAAGAGCTGGGATGGAAGACCATTGACGAACTTGTAGCCTATGAGTCTCAGACAATGGTCTTCAAGTCCTTAAATGAGCTGGCTCCGCAATACCTGTGTGACCTCTTCACACGAAATTCGCAGTGTTCATCCTACAGCCTTCGTAATACAGGAACCGACCTTAGNTGGGTGTAGATTGTACTTGTAGTTTAGATACACTGTAAATAGTATGAGCATAAAAAGAAAAAAATTCCGGTATAACATATTTAGGTACCAGAGGATGTAACGTCCAGGAATGAGATTCAAATTGATTCACAACAAAACAGTTTTCTAAATCCGTAGACTGACGTTCAAGCCAATACATTGCAAATAGTACCAATGCTACATCACTAAAGAAGATGTAACTGTCTTTGCATGTTTCTTACCTTTGCCAGATGTAAATGTGTATCTTGCAGCAGATCTGAGTGAAACTGGGTCACAAGTTTGATCATCTGGTCATACTAGAATAAAAAGGACATAAAACGCATTTTCCACAATTCACAAATCGGAAATATCTAATCCAGTCGCAAAAACCATCCTTCGAAGAAAAACTTTAGTGCTCCTTGCTCTAACAGCTTTATTTAACTTGATGAGTTTCAATTCTAAGGTCGGGAAGAAGCAAATTTAGCAAAATGAATGACCCATCAAAAAATTTGCTGAAAGGGGCTGTACAAGATTTTTGTAAACAATCGGACAGTACTGGACAACCGGCGGATGTGACTAAAGCCTTGGGTTTTTAATGGCGGCCAGTTTCATCGCAGCTTCTACGTAAGTTTCATTGCAGTTTTTTCTTGTCTATGTCTATGAAATGTGTTGGAACTTTTGATATCCATTAAAATTTTCAAATATTGTACGTCAGAAAAATAGAACAAATCCTCCATCAAAGCTTCGATCACCAAGATTGTCGCAGATACTTTGGATTAATATTCTCTGCGCAAAACTGCCATTAGCTATGTCGTGTTTAGCCTAAACACATTGGATGATTTCACACGCAGATCCACGCAGAGAGGACGGGTTGTACAGCCCAGTTAACAACGAAGGAAATCTCGAAACCATAGTCGCAATTCGCCAAACATGGACTAGTTTATGTCAATTCACATGTAATCCCCCTTTAGTTTATCGTTGTTACAGAAGTATTTATTCACTAACACAACAAAATGAATGTAATAAAATAGCTTTCGCTTGTAAAAGGGAGATAATTGTGGCTCACCATTTTCAGCTTTTTGTACATGTTGATAGCAAGGTCAGGCTCTTCCACGGTAATATACAATCTGAAAAGAAATACAACGTCCTATATACATACAAAACAAGGAGAGTAATTGCAGAGCAAAAAAGCTTCAAATTTATTCAGGTCTGGTCTGACGATTTTTGACAGCTAACTGGCGAATATAGCCTCTTGCAATGGAAAATTGAGAAAATGTTTCTGAGAAGGGCAATATACTCAGTTATGGAGACCGATTTGTGTGTCTTCCCTGCCAAATTAAGGGAATGTAATCAAGTAATACTCAGAAAGTTATAGATAACGACGACGTTTCGAGCTTTGCTCTTCATCAGGATTTGCTTTGCTCTTTATCGGCACCTGATGAAGAGCAAAGCTCGAAACGTTGTCATCTATGACTTGCTGATTGCTGTTAAAGGAATTGTCAAGTGCCGTTCATAGCTAGAACCAGATGACGTCATGTCTATATCTGCTATGGACNGTTGTTACAGAAGTATTTATTCACTAACACAACAAAATGAATGTAATAAAATAGCTTTCGCTTGTAAAAGGGAGATAATTGTGGCTCACCATTTTCAGCTTTTTGTACATGTTGATAGCAAGGTCAGGCTCTTCCACGGTAATATACAATCTGAAAAGAAATACAACGTCCTATATACATACAAAACAAGGAGAGTAATTGCAGAGCAAAAAAGCTTCAAATTTATTCAGGTCTGGTCTGACGATTTTTGACAGCTAACTGGCGAATATAGCCTCTTGCAATGGAAAATTGAGAAAATGTTTCTGAGAAGGGCAATACACTCAGTTATGGAGACCGATTTGTGTGTCTTCCCTGCCAAATTAAGGGAATGTAATCAAGTAATACTCAGAAAGTTATAGATAACGACGACGTTTCGAGCTTTGCTCTTCATCAGGATTTGCTTTGCTCTTCATCGGCACCTGATGAAGAGCAAAGCTCGAAACGTTGTCATCTATGACTTTCTGAGTACATTGTCGTTTTTTAAAGGATTAATTGATTACACATGCCTACGACGTACCACACGCAAAACAAACATTGTTACAAATTAAGGGAGCCTTGTCTAACTTGTTATATAAAATCGTACATGTTACAAATGAAGCTTGGGTAGAATAGTCAATAAAAATGCAATTAGTCTTTTCATCCTACTTCATTAGAAATAAAATTGATATCTCAGAAGATAAATACCTTTCGGCCTCCTTGTATCGCCCTTGAGATTCAAGTTCTTGTGCTTGATTTATGTAGAGCGACGACACCTCATTTTGTGGCATGCATCGAACTGCAAGCTACGAAAACATTTGCATAAGCAGTCTATGAGAAGGTAGTAATAAAGGGTGTTTCAGAGAAAAAACACAACCCAACTATAATTGAAAATCTTTAAAAAATGATAAGGTTCTAGAAGACGTAATGTATACCATCTGAAAATACAATCTTTCTTCTTTCTGATGATATGAAGTTTGTTTACGTTGATGGAATTATTTATCATTTAATTGCTATCTTAGTAAGCATGCCCAATTTCAATTGTAAGATGTTATAAGAATAAAATAAACATCCCTTTTAAGGCAAAAAATTGCGAAACAGATTTTGTCGAAACATTTCAGGCCTAGAAGTACTTGAGGTGATGCCATACGGCTCGAAAAGGAAAAATTTGTTTACACAAGATGCATCTTGTTAAAAATGACAAAATAAGCTCTCACTTTATGGGTTTTCGTCTTTGTAAATGTCCTATCACTTCCCTGCATCTAAAATATGCCATACTCACTGAAACGTCAATCAATGAGTAATTCAATACGCCTAGTGGGATGCATGTCAAAATGTCAATGCATTTCAGCTTTGATGCACTTACCTTGTGTGCTGCTTCGTACATATTGGCTCTTGTGTACATGTCAACTGCTTCTCTTGGTTCTCCAGCACGTACGAAGAAGCGCTCAGCAACCTAACGAAATTTAGAAGAAAAAAATTTAAATTGATAGATCAAGAAATGAATTTGAAATGTTATGAATCATAAATCAATCAAAGATCAGTCGATTAATCAATCAATCAATCAATCAATCAATCAATCAATCAATCAATTAGTCGATCGTTCGCTTGGTTTAATAATCGATGATTAATAATTCTATTAACAGTCTCGCGTTTGAAGGGTCTTTCTCTTACAAGTGATAGGGCCTTGACTAGTAAAATAAATTAATCAGTGATATTTAACATATTAATCCCTTCAGCATTCAAAGACAATTCAAAGGGCAAAGGATTCGGTTAAACCTTACCGAGTATTCCATAATTTGCGCGTAGTGACGTGCAAGGACTTTGTAATACCTGAAAGAAATGTGATTCATTACAATAAATAATGCACAGGATATAGGTTACCTTTTGATGCTGAATCATTGTGAACAACTTACGGTTACTGTAACCCTTCAGGACGATAACATTTCTTATCGGATCAATGTTTGGATTTTTGGATAGCTGGATAGGACACACATCTAACAACAATTTCTGACAATTTCAAGGAATTTTACTTTATTTTTCAGTGAATTATAAGCAATTTCAAGCAGGGTATTACTTGGTGGTTTTGCTATTTTAAACGATAAATACTTTATAAATCAGGCAATAGCTTTTCTAAAAACAAACCTGAATCGAACGATATTTGTATACATTTTGTAGAATTTTCGAACGTGCGCAATAATGATAGAAGCTCTAACGCCACTCAATCGAATCTCTCCTATAACAATGTATAAAAACATCTCTCGATGCAGACTCTTTTGTAGAAAAGCTAAAAGGTCTATTCTATTTTTCTGCAAGACATAGCAACTACAATATGCGCATACTAACCGGTTTTGTTTTGTACAGGAAAACATAAAGCCCGAGGTCTGTGCAATAAGGCAGATGGCTTTATATTTTCCCGTACAACTAAAAAACCGGTTAGTATGAATTTTAATACCTGATAGCTTCTAATTTTGACTCATATAATTTAGTCCAACGCATTTGGTTACTGTTATGTCACCTCAGTTTATTGTAAATCTCATAAGCATAAATCAGCTGCTGCGGTGACAAAAACGCGTCCTTTTATGATACTATACAAGGCTATATGAGAAAACCGCTGGAAATGTGATTAACCAATGAAATTGGCGAGCTTCTTGTATTGCCTCATTTTTGAAACGTGAGTCAGGAAAGTATAAACCTACTTTTTAGCCACATTGTCTTCCTGAAGTTCAACAATTTGAACGGCTTTGTTCCATTGCCTTGCATTTATAGCTGCCTCGATTGCTTTGATCGATGACCTGAAGAGAGACGCGGGGAGACATTACATGAGTCACGTTCATTTTGGAAGCAAATCAAGACATCTTTGATAAACTAATCTTCAAAGGTGGGCCTATGACTGTTGTCCTCATTTTTAGTAGCGATTTAAAGGATAATTCTCTATACCATGGCAACAAGAAGCAGCTCAATTTGAATAAAATCTCACTTGATTTTAGAAGCAAAGCAAGACATCATTTGATAAACTAAACTTCGAAGGTGGGTCTATGACAGTCGTCCTCATTTCTAGTAACGATTTAAAGGATAATTCTTTATACCGTGACAACAAGAAGCAGCTCAATTTGAATGGAATCTCAGGCCTCTGTTAAAATGTGCTTCTGCTAATTCTCATTAAACCATAATCCAAACTTCAAAAGTCTGCTAAAGAGCCTTTTTGAAAAGATCACAAGTGGTAACAGCATAGAAGCAAACATCAATAGAGAGTAAGATTTCAGCAATGATAATAAAGATAGCCAAACTGCCGTTTGACTGTACACATAGAGCAGTGATCTAATGCAAAACATTCTTAAAATGTCATATTATTTACCCAGCTTCGATGAAATGGTTTATAGCTGCATCTAGTTGCTTTTGTGAAACCAAGTAATCGCCCCATTCCTCCTCGAGGCGTATGACTTCATTTGGAAACATGACTCGTGCCAGCTCAACAGCACGCCTGTATGTCTTTCCTTGCCTGAATGCAGATAATGCACGGTTGCCATCTCCAACTTTTTCGAACAGATCACCGGCCTACAAAAGAAAGAAAACCGTCAACAAATTCTTGTGCCGATCTCGTTCCAGGTACATAGGTCAAATAAACAGGATGGACCGTGCAGTATCCGACAAAAAGATTATTTACGCTAACATTACATTTCTTTTGCAAACTTTACCGCTTTTTGCAGATGTTCTGTTTCACTGAATTGTCAAAGAATTCCGAGACATGACTTCAAATGTCAAAAAAAAATTTTTAAGGTTGAACATTTCTAATCTACAAGAAAAGAGAGCAGATTTCAGAAGACGATAGTTCCACAATAGCATTCCACGGCTGGAAGGCATAGAACTTTGATGACGTTCTGCCTGAACACTCGGGCAGAATCAGACAAAAAGCAATCATATTCTAAAAAAATTCTGAAAACAATGAAAAATGCTATCGGCTTGAGTACCCGTAGCCCATTTCAAGCTTTTTAGCCTAAAGGTTAGTGCAATAACCTGAAAAAAATGCATATCACAAAACTGTAGAAAAGGAAGCCAAATTGAAAAAATTATCATACTCTTTCATAAAAGCCTCCTTTCATTAGTGACATTGCTATTCGCTCCAATAATTCAGTATTCATAGCCAATTCCTGAAATTGCAAGAAAGAATAATTGAGATGAATTAAAAGCAATTCAACAAACAAAGAAAGGTATTCTGGACAACATGTATGAAACCTCTTGATAACATTATCATCAAAAACATTCCCTATTCTAAACTCGTTCCAAAGTTTCACATTTCATTTCATTTTCAGTATTCAGTATTTCATTATTTATACAGGGCAGGAGCATCAATATCTAAATAAAACTGCTTTACAGCTTGCTCTGTTGATTACAGAAAAAGAATATAAACTCTATTAGCAATGCTATTTCATGGCTAAAGTAATAACAAAAGAGGAAAATGTAGAATCAAAGTATAATTGTAAATCACGTGACAGCTTTCTTAAAGCAGAGAAGCTACTCTACTCGTTGTTTTGGCTTTAGATCATAATTTGTTCTATAGTTTTGCATCCCTGAATGGACAGCTCTTTTGTCCAAAGGATGCTTTCAACAACGGAAGGTTCCAATCAAGTTTGCAATTGCGCATTCATTAGAGGCTCTTGAGAAGAGACCTTGCACCTAACCAGACACTTTGTTGTGCAGTAACTTGTGGATAATTTTCATTCTTTCGACATCTACCATATCACAGTTAGAACAAATCAAATGCAATGGAGAAACACTGTTGGGACTTACATCTTTACTCAGTGCCAATCTTGCTGCTCTTGCAGGCAGTCCTGCCTTCATGTAAAGGTTAATAGCTTCCATGTAATCACCTTGTGATTCCTTGACCTAAGAAGAATAACAGCTCATGAAAATTGTTTTCTTTATATTCTGAAACAGGAATAGCTCTTGAAATAATAGCGAAAGTGTCTTTTGGTTGAATTGCCCGAATAAATGTTTTCAATTGCAAATAAATGATGCCCTCTGTCTACTGGTCAAGATAGAAAAGTACAGAAGGTATCATTGAAATAAAATGCATGAAGCCAAATATCTACCAGAGCCCCTTTTCTATTTATGGCTAAGAACTTGATGAGAAATCTAACGGATGGGCCGATAAAAATTAATCCCAAAGGTAAAAGAATTGCTAAACAACGTTCTGAATGCAAAATAATTTTGATTAAATTATACGGCATTAAAGTCCATCTCTAATTAGATGTCACCTGAGACTTGCGATAACGCAAAATGCCTATGCAAAAACTTCTATTGTTGTTATTCGCGGGCATTTGCAGGTGACATCTAATTTGAGATAAACTATAATCATAACATAAAATACATCTTCTGAGTAAAAGTCAGTTCATTATCAGGCGAATTTACAGAGAAATGAGGTTTTAAAACAGATGGTTGCAAAAACCACTGTATCATGCAAAGCATAAATTGACAGAAGAAAGCGCCTCAACAAGACTTTTCTCATCTCGGACCTTCAACTGCATTGTTTCCATTTCTGCTTGCATCGTTTTCATACAAATAACCACCACATTCCAAAGAAATATCTTAATCTTGGGGGTTACTTCTTGTTGGGCAGCCAATTTTAACTGAATTAGTGGAAGCAATCATTAAAAACGAATTACCCATAGACCGTTCAGCTATTCTAAAAAGAATCCGAATCGAACGATATTTTGCTACAACTGGTAGAATTTTAGAATGTGCACAATAGTGATAGAAGCTCTAACACCACTCGATCGAAACTCGAGTATAAAAATGTATGAAAATTAACGCTCGATCCAGGCTCTTTCGTAGAATAGCTAATAGGTCTATTGCACAGGGAACAATACTTATCTTCAGAATCCACCTGATCTTTCAAACAAATGAGGCAGATGGAAATTTCATGACGGGTAACATGCCCTGTTCATAAATCCCCAGCTAGATCCCTCACAGCAAGAGCAATACATCAAGGTTTATGCATTGGAAAATAGTATTTACATGAACAAATAATCCTACTTACATCACCGGCCTTTTCTTCTTGACCGGATGTCATCAGCCACTGTAAGTACGTCGATCTCAAACTTTCCAGCTCTGGATGGCCCTAAGGGAGATGAGATGATGGCGGGTAAGTCAAAAGGTTAAAACAGAATGGCTCAACCCATCCCAACTTACTTTTGACATTTTACCGTGTAAGCTGCAACGAAATGATTAAGTTGACTTCAGTCACACCAAGACGCTGGCACATGTTCTTGTCATTGCCGTAAGGCGGACACATTGTAGAAACACATGATTAACGACGCATTGCTAACCATGATCCTTCCTGGTGCCAAAGTCGACTTTCGTGTTATCTAAAAGTCGTTTTGGGCCTAAATTCTCTCTGTCTTATTTTTCATTCGGCGCACAAAGGATCATAGTAGACAATGGGTCTTTAAAGTAAGCAACCGAAATGATTCTAATCATAATGAGACAGGCGGCAATGCCAGTTTTTTTGTGAATCGAAGTTCTCTCTGTTACTAAATTTTGTTCTGACAACTTTCAAAAAAATCATGCAAGGCATTATATGTATCTGCTGTTAATATGTGAATAAACAATATGAGAATGCTCAACATTTCAGTTTCGAGGAGTTCTTACACAGTAGGCAAACAAAGCTGGAGGAATGGATTCCACCCCAACCAAACGTTTGTTTACCAATGCTTAAATATACAAATCAGGATCCCAAATTTCCGCTACTTTGACTTCATAACTATACTGTATTGACTTATGAAAGTTTAAAGATTCTAAATATAGCACCGTAACTATGGCAACCAATGTCTTACTGTGTAGTACTGTGTAGTCAACAAAATTTGTATACTTTTCTTGAAATTTTTGCCGATATTAATCTCAAATCTCAAATCTGAAGGTTGGTTGTTCGTGTCCCCGCCCTGCCGAACCTGCAACAAAGTGTGAGGAGAGTCGCCAACTCTCTGTAATTCCAGGCTAAAGGAATCACGAGGTATGGTCACATCGAGAGGAAGGACCAGCACACTGCTTCGTTAAGCTCAGCTTCTCAGCGTCCTAAAACTACCTTCGGATGCAGGGTAGAAAAATAGAAGAAAAAAATAAGTCTATAAATATGTACGTACTTTTCTAGCAGCGATTTCAAGAGAATCATCCCATTTGTGCAATTCTTGATACATCTCCATAGCTTGATCAATCATTCCTTGCTCTAGATAAATGCCCTCTGCTTGCTTATATTGCTTCTCAAGTACTGCTAATTTTGCACGGACAGTAGGATGATTAGATGCGTCAATTCCGGTTGCCTCTGTGGTCTCATCAATAAAATCATTCACTTGATGAAGGTAACGAGCTTTCGAAACATCGCCCAAAGCAGCATAGCATCTGAAGACGACAAATAGGAATGGCACATGAAAATTTTGGATTTGTCTTAAAGGGAATGTAAGCATATAAAAGTGGCTCAAGCCACTTGCGGTCACAGTCTAGCCAATCACATTTCCTGTTGACGTCGATAAGTTACCCAAATATGGTGCAGCACGTATTACGTTTGGATGGCTATTTTTATCAAAGGCTGATATATGCTTAGATTCCCTTTAAAATAAGTTGGTATGAAATATTAACAATTAACATGATTATCATTTCGTCGCAATTCTTGCTCTTTGCTTTCAAAGAAAGATTGGATTTGTTCTTGATTGAGCAGTAAACTCCCGCGCATAAGAACCTAGTTGATTAAGAACCTACAGGATGAAATTGTCAAATTTCAATTGTTTTATAAGAACCGATCCATTGTATTCATTGTTTAAGAAACGAGACTGAAAATATGCGGCCTGTTTTATTGTTAATTTGTTCTTCGCACGAACCAAACTGGCGAGAGTGCGACGAAACGCGTATTTGATGATTTCACGTTGATCTTTACAGCAGTTACTGGCGAGTTACTAATTTATTTCCTTCCTTTCAGGTTTTAAGATTAATTCAGTTTTCTCTTACAGGATTTAACGGTTTTTTCTCTTTTCACAGGTTTATTTTGGTTGTTGTTTCTTTTACAGGAGTTAACAGTCTTCTTTCTGCTGATTTCGGTGTTTTTGCTGCATTTATGGGTTTAATATGATGAGTCCGTTATTTAAGGCTATATTCAAACAAGGCTGACTTGCAAAATTATAGCTTCTTATACGCGGGTTTTTATTGTATGTTATCGTAGGAAACAGGCTTAGTCAGATGCTCTGACATTTTCGGCCGAGAATTGTCTCTCTAGGTAACTTTGCAGTACACTTATTTGCCAACAGTAGGGATAACTGAATGGGGAAAACATCGTCCCTCGAAGCTATGAGAGATCTGCCAGTGTTATTTCATTTGCACGAAGAGATATTATGACTGAAAGATGGACGTTCTTTCATTTATAGAGCAAAGAAACATACTTCTTTGTGCTAATTGTTTGTTTACTTCAATTTTGGTCATTGCACACTAAATCTGAATGTATCTTGGTATCAGTAGCACTTTGCAGACTCGATAAAGATTCCTTCAACTTTTGCCCAGGGAGAATGCTCTAACAGTTAGCTTAGATTTAGGATAAATGATACAATATGCCTAACAGTTAATCATTAAAAACATGAGGACAGAAATTACCAAGTAAGTAAGGAGCAAGACTTGCCCAAAGTCTATCTCTTCAGTCCGTTTTACAGTTCCCTTTTCGGAAGTTCCAAGGGAATGGCAAGACAAGATGGAATGAAGAGATCGACTTAGTGCAAGTCTAGTAAGAAGCTACGAGAGATCTCAAATCTGCTAAACTAACCTTTCTGCCACAGGTAAGTTTCTGTCGTCCAAAGCAAGCTTGCTGAGTGTCTTCCACATTGCTTCACTTTCTGGAGACATATCCAAAGTCTCGAGAAATGCTATTGCTCTTTAAAAATATAATAACATTGGTTAAGCAATATTCGAATGAACTACAGAGAGAACTCGTTATAAATTCAATTACTCTCTCGAATAAACATCTAAGTTCATTTCATTCATTTCATTTTATAATATTTATACAGGGTAAGTATTCAACGTATGATACAAAAATTGATTTACAAACTTCCCTGTTAAAAGAAAGAAAAAAGCAACTTACAATGTCAAGATAAACTAATATATAAGTATTAAAAGTCAAAAGGAAAATTGTGATTATGTACAGGATCTGGCATTTTTCAATGACGATTTGAATTGTGTGAAAGTACTGGCTATCTTATTTTCTCTTTTTAGTTTGTTCCATAGTTTGGCCCCTCTATATGAGAAGCATTTTTGGCCACATGCGGTTTTTAGCAATGGTACATAAAGGTCTGTGCTGATATTACGAAGCTGTCTAGTCCTTCCTATTTGCCAAGTTCTTCGTGACCATTCTCATACATATGCATAGACATACAAGTCTCATGTTGTAAACCCTATTGCGCTTATTCATTAATAAACTTGAAAAAAATTNATTAAAAGTCAAAAGGAAAATTGTGATTATGTACAGGATCTGGCATTTTTCAATGACGATTTGAATTGTGTGAAAGTACTGGCTATCTTATTTTCTCTTTTTAGTTTGTTCCATAGTTTGGCCCCTCTATATGAGAAGCATTTTTGGCCACATGCGGTTTTTAGCAATGGTACATAAAGGTCTGTGCTGATATTACGAAGCTGTCTAGTCCTTCCTATTTGCCAAGTTCTTCGTGACCATTCTCATACATATGCATAGACATACAAGTCTCATGTTGTAAACCCTATTGCGCTTATTCATTAATAAACTTGAAAAAAATTGATATTGCTCAAGAGGATGGGTTTGAATGGGATCATTTGTGGCTAAAAACACATGTGATAATAAAACCTGCTGCCTGCTGGGTTGCCCCGTTTTTTGACAAAATCTAAAGAAAGTTACATATAAATTAGAAACATGACAATTCATGATTTATGATTTACACCTTCAGTTTGATATTTTTGCTAGAAGATCATGGGTATTATGTTCAAACTCATTAGCTGAGTCAGCGCATCAGCAATGCGCGGGACGAGCGCGTCTAATCAAAAATGATACTTGAAAATCATAGATAATCCTGGAAGAAATACTTTAGATCTGTTTATAACAACCTTCAGTGAAGATCACCAATTAAAATGCGACAAAGAGTTTTTGCGACACCCTTGTAACTGCTAATTAAAAGGCTCTTGATAAGCAACAATAATGAATATGCCAAAAACTGACCTTACAAAGTCACCATCATCAACAGCTGTCCCGAATTCTATCAAACCTTCATCCAATGTGTACGAAACAGTATTGACTCCTTCATTTACAATCACTTCAGTTTTTCCTTCCACTCTCTCCAAGTCGACGACATCACCCTAAAGAATAATCAAATTATGAGAGAACAAGCGAAATAAAGCAATTTTATCCTTGCAATTGAGTTGTAAATGGCAATATTTACGCAAGGCAAGCAATATTTCAAGTGAATTCTTCCATTGGTCTGATTACCTAAATCCATCGTATCCCTGCGGTAAAATTTGATCAAGAGGGACTCATGATGAAATAGCGAGAAAGCTCACCCTCCTTAGCCCCATCCTCAGCTTTCTTCACGCAGAAACAAAAACACAGCAAAAATCCCATTTGGTAGGCATTTAATGAAGAAAAATTAGCATGCGTCAGTAGTATAAAGTTTAAACTGTTGATTGAAGCTTGACCCAAAATTGAATCCGTCGACCCTTGCAACCTGATTGCTTTCTTTTTCTTTTTTTATCTAATAAATATTACAATATAGGCTACATTCCACTATACTTTCTAATTACTATACAACACTAGAAGTACGATACCACGAGGAGTAAAGGACAATGAAAGCCCCATGGCCATTCCACGACAATTTTTGGTGTGTGAAGGCCTAAGAGGGTCAAGATTTTCCAGAATAATGTCATGAGTCTCTGTTGACAGAAGCAACATCATAAAGTCAAATATGACAGAGAAACAGGAACTCAGGTAATCAATCTATTCTTTCATATCACCTGTCACGGGAGACCTGTATTAGTACAAGGTTGCTGACCATATCGTTACTCCAAATTTCTTATCTGGTCTTACAGAAATGCTGCGTCCTTTGCGTAAAATTCCTTGCATTTACTCTTATGCGTAAAATACCTGGCATTCATTGCAAACAAACTTTCGACAGAGGACTCCTTTCAAATTTTGATTCTCTAAGTTAACAACTCGTCCTGCTTGGAGCTCTAAAATCTGACGAATAATGATATTGCCAAAGACTGTCCAAGTTTCAATATTTTCTGATTCACTACAGTTCAGCTGTGGAAAATGCAAGGTTGGAGAGCTTTGGCAATATCGTTATTTGTCAGATAGTAGAGATCCACACTGGGTCATTTGCCAACTAACAGAGACACAAACCATACAACTCACTTTAGTGACTACACAAATACAGTTAATGCAAACATAGCAGGATCCTACATAGATTCTTGGACGAACATATCCAAACACATCCAAACAGATCCTTTCGGCAGAAACACCCCCAGGCAAACATAGCGGTACCTCTTGGACAAAAACTTCCACTTACCTTCAGTGGAAACATTGTAACTCTTTCTGGTGAATCAATGTTATACCAAATACACAGATTTCCTCTGTCTTGTGCAACAACGACATCGCTCATGGGCACCCACTAACAAGGAAAATAAATTTTTAAGCAAGGATAACTATTTCAAACCATTTTGTTACTGTTATGTCGCTTGCGTTTATTGTAAATTTCACAGGCCTATATCAGTTGTTGTGGTGACAAAAACGCGTCCTTGTATCGTATTATACAAGGAAACGAGAAGACCGCGGGAAATGTGCGAGTCAAATAAATATCACTTCAAACAAATCTGTGATGGTCTTCATTTACCGTAAAAGCTCTATTAAGCCCCCAGGGGGTTTATTTAATTTCAGACACTCAAGATGAGGGGGCTTATAAGAGAGGGGGCTCATCAGAGAGGGGGAGCTTACTCAAAAAATCAAATAACAAGGATACATATGACAGCTTTTTAGTTCTTTCACACCATATTTTGCGGATTCAACATATAATTTTACGAGTAAAATACATAAATTCGACACAGTGCTATCTCAAATCATATCAAAATTAACATGCAAATTTATTTCGCTCAATAAATGGAAAATCTTTGGCAACCTCTGGAATTTGATATAAGTGGGGACGACTTAGTAGAAACGGGGGCTTAATTAAAATTTTGGCTCAGAGAGGAGGGGCTCATTAGAGATAGGGGCTTAATAGAGAAGGGGGGCTTCATAGAGCTTTTACGGCAATATACGATTACGCTAAAGATGTTGGTGAGCACCTTCATACCACAATGCATTGCGTTCTTTAATCGAATACCTATGGAGCTGTTAAATATCCGTAATTGCAACGCAATACATCTCGTTAAAAAGTTCCTTACCACCATCTTTAGAGTTATCATCTATTCTTGATTATGAAAAATAACAAAGCATATAACATTGACAATAGAAAGCAACTGCTGCTTGGGAGGTTTTTGTTCTTGAAACAATGGAGAACAATACATCTAATTTATGCTTATGACGGAGAATCATTGCTATGAAAATCATCGGAGGGCTCAGGCCCTGCTGCCTGTCTTTTCCTAAGGGTCTGAAGAGTACAAGGTGCGTCAAAAAAAAGGCCCAGCGTTTAAGAGGCTACTGCTACCTGAATATATAAGCAATGATATTTTGCAATAACTAGTTGAATAGCTAACAGGCTCAATGACTGTTAGAATTTTTCCTGGCTGAAATTGGTCACTCCCTTCAGATGTGCGTTTAACCAATGAGATTGGCAGGATTCTTGCATTGCCTGGTTGTTGAAACGTCAGTAAGGTATAATTAGCCTTGCAAACTATTACTATTGTTTAAACCAAGGCCAGTAAAACGCTCTTTCTTTTGAAAAGTCAATCAGGTAATAATCTAGTTTACAAATTATACTAATTATTATTACCTGACTGACGTTTCAAAAACGAGGCAACACAAGAATCCCGCCAATCCCATTGGTTAATCGCACATTTCCCGCGGTTTTCCCGTAGCCTTGTTTTTTTTTTTTTTTTTTTTTTTTTTGCCACAGCAACTGATTTAGGCCTGTGAGATTTACAATAAACTCAAGCGACACAATTGTAACAAAATGCGTTTGATTGAACGATATAAGACAGAATTAGAAGCTATCAGGTAATAAAACTCATACTAACCGGCTTTGTAGTTGTAAAGGAAAATATAAAGCCCTCGGTCTTATTGCACAGACCTCGCAAGCTCGGTCTGTACTTTTAAGACCTCGGGCTTTATATTCTCCTCTACAACACCAAACCGGTTAGTATGCGCATACTACGATCATTCATCTACATCAGCTTACCTGGACATAAGTGCAGTAGTTCAAAATTGTAGTTTTGACTTGACTAGCAATATCCAACAAATGAAGCTGCAAGAAAAATGAAATGATGATACAATGATAAACAGCATGATAATAGAATAGCAATAATAGGGGGAGGGGGTTTAACTCCTCTGAAAGAGGGTATGACTTCGATGGGAGGCAACAAGGATACTTTTATTCACAGCTAATTCTTTTCATTTGAAACGCAGTAGCTCAAGCTTAGTTCAAGGAATACATATACATATTAAGGTGAAGGTGAAGTTGCGGTTTTAGAGCCAACCGCTGGGATCACAGAAGTAACTAGGCGCTAATCGAGTCCACGACCCCTTGTCATGACGCTTAAGTGGCGAGGCTCTACCGGGTATCGAACCATGTCCGCCTGACTGTTCTGGCTACAAAGTCAGAGGATTACACCACTGCGTAACAACACCTTCTTATATAGGGTGAATCTTCCAGTTTATTAAAACTTTTGTTATTTAACCTTCAAGTTGACAAATCTGTAACTTGATTCGAAAACTTTATTCGCTGCCGGGTTAGTCATGAAAATGTAAGCACTGTTTTAAAAACATGGTGCAGGAAAGCTGTCCAACCAATTTATAAGAATTTAATACCAGTAATACTTGGTATACATATGCCAAAATATTAGAATCTGGATGATAGATAATAACGAACCTTCAACTTCTTGTCTCTGAAGAGCAGCTTCTTGCCTGTTTCACTGAGCTAAGAAAGAAGTAAGAAGACGGCTTTGACATGAGCTAGACGTTTCCATACTCCCATAAAACCATAAAATAACCTAACAGTACAGCCTTCGTTGGAATTTACAAATACTGAATGTCCGTTTGAATAGTTCAAATTTTAATATAATATATAAGGGTACATTTTATAATGGTTCATGGCACTTCCTTCATAGTTTTTCTGAAACAAAACCAAAACGGCAAAGATGGCACTTTGTTCTTGATTTTTGATGCAACAGTTTTTCTAGCCTTCATTTGGGATATCTTGTCCATCATGTCACGGGAAAATTTCAGCTTTTGCCCTGCCTCAAGTAAAATCATTTCCACAAGGAATGTTCCTTTTAACGATGAGTCAATTCTTAAATTATATATATTTATTATATTTTTATATATATTTATATATTTGGTAAAGGTGGTACGATAAAATATGGTATTAAAATGGCAGATGCAACGAACGAAACGAGTCTAAATAATTGGCACACTGAGGCCTTTCAAACTTATGTTATCATCAGAGTGTGACTAACTAAACCAATGCAAACCTTTATATACGTACGGCTAAGTAAAATGATACATGATCAAGATAAATAAGGTCAATTCAAAAGAGCATGTCCAGATCTGAATAGTTGGTCTTCATATGTGGTCAACAGCTGTGGGTTCTTTAATTCCATAAAAGCGTACACTTTAAAGAATGGTTCTTTTAGGTTAGTATTTCGATTTCCACATTCAAAAACGTGACGCGGGAAGATACATGACGAAATCCCCGTTCTCGACTCGGATATGTGATTGTTCATTCGATTACGTAAGTTTGTTGTTTGTCCAATGTAAGTGACCCTACCTT
>REGL01001233.1:58006-86731 GCA_004194395.1 Aurelia aurita complex sp. Pacific | reverse complement strand
AATTCAATCGTCTTTGTTAGTTTCTAAAGTGACATTTTCAAAGCAAACAATGTTCTATATCTGGAATCACGAAACGTTTGAAAAAGCATTGAAGTTATGAGTGCAATGATTCTACAGACGAGATTAAAAGCAGTCTGTCCCCTATTGTTCTCATCTTAGTTGTCTTAGTTACTGCTTTATTTGCCTTATTTACGCTGAGAACTAAATTCATGCATCACTGAGTCTCTATGACCCTGATTTCTTTGGATAAAGCAAATTAGCACAAACTTCTGGAATATACAATAAAGATCTTTATCGATTTCATTTCCATTCATCCAAGGGAACAGTAGTTGAAAAATGCTGATATCATTGAACAAGAAGAGTGGCTCAGTTGCGCAGACTCTACTTATTTCCTTCTTTCCAACTTTTGTGACAGAGTCTGCACGCAGGCTACGATTTTGTGGCACAGCTATGTTGATGAAAAATATCGCAAGTATAAGTATAGAGACTATATGCTTCCTAAGAATGAAACTCAACTCATTGGTCTTCAACGAAAAAATAGATTACAGAAATCTTTTCTTTGTGCTTGAACACAATGTGGCCTCCTTCAATTTTTGGTAGAGAAACAGCCTGCTTGTAACTGATAAGAATTTCATACCTGCATGAATATGAATGAAAATGAAGGCCTCTTAGGAATTTTGCATAACACCATTTTACTAAATTCGCTCCACAATATGGAACGGAACGGAAAGACTGATTTCGACCAAACAAATTTTTACTCGCAAGTTAGCCTCTTCTCTATGCAATGCATTTTAAAGAAACATATTTGTTCAGAGAAAGGAATTCCTCCACAATACCAATGATGTCCCCTGCTGTACTGAAGAGCCCCACAGTACTTAAAACCCAGGGGGGGAGGGTACTCAGGTATATTTAGGATAGGGGTGCTCAGGCTGAGGTACAACGCATCAACCCAAAAAAGTAATTTCTACCATCAAAATAGACCCAAAAAAATTATTTTTCCGCCCTCACATACCCAAAAGTTATTAAGTCAGTATCTCAAATCATGCTGAAATCTGCAGAAAAATGCCCTAACTGATTAGATTTGATTTTAGTAATGTTAGTTGATTCTAATTTTTTTGTAAATTATATTTTTCCCAATTTATTTACTTTTTCTCATATTTGAGACCCAAAAAAGTAAGCCAGAATTTCAGGAACCCAAAAGAATGATTGTACAAATGAGTGACCAAAAAAATAATCCTTGCCCAAAGTTTAGACCCAAAAAAGTAACCTGAGCACCCCTATCCTGAATATACCAGAGTACCCCCCCCCTGGGACTTAAAACTGTACAAACGTTCCTATGTTGGATATTTCACTTTATACAAACCTTGTTTGCTCTGTTTTCCACGCATTCACATATCATCCTAACTGCACTCAAAATAGCCATAGTTTCCTCGATGTTTCCTGGGTCAAAATTTACATCCATGTGCCTTGCAAAAGCACTTTTTGCAGCCAAGAGCAAGTTCAATTTCTGATACTTTTGGTATTTTCTATAATAAGAGACACAAGTCATTAATGATGTTGAAAAAACTATGAAAATGATTATGGAAAGAGAATAGGTTTTATCAACAATACAGAGTCAATAGTAGTAAAAATTGTGTATGAGCTTGGCAAAATATTAAACCTGCCATGAAGCTGTCAAATACTAGCTAATATTAGGAAGCAAACCCACATCCCACCCACATGGCCTGAATTCATGTGACATGGCCTTTTCAAACAGTTGAAATTCTCTCTGGTCAACTCGGTATATCATGGGTAGTTAGACACTGCTGGTGTGCTTCTATGGAGGAGTGCTGGATAATATGTATCTGCGGAGGAAATATTGTTTAGTACTGTGGATTGGTTATCACAGGAAGCACACACACACACTCGTCACAAGAATGAGTTCGTTGATCTACCTCTCTTCTGGGATACCAAAGGTCGTTCTGCAAATTGACAGGCTTTTCGAANCCCCCCCCCCCGGTACTACGATGGTCGAAAAAGCCCGGCAGTAATAGGGTTAAAGTGTTAATTCATCTTTTCTTTTAATATTTTCCCTAATTTGTAGAATAGTCTGATTGACCAGGAGATTTTTAAGAATACGAATTTCAGTGGTTGAGCTGACTCAAAATTTTCTTCAAATTACGCATTGATTGTAGTAGCATAATTCAATAACCATCTGTCTCAGGCTACCTCAGAAATGTTTCCCGTTTAGGTGAATTACTCTATAAATACAAACCTGATTTCAACATGCAAGGTCGCAAAATCTAAGTTGAGATCTCATCTATACTATAAAATGAAAATAAAAATTTTTGAATACGAGGCTCCTTCACAGGAACTGTTCAAACGCCTACACTTTTTTGGGACTCCCGGTAGGTATGCTATCGTAAAGGTACTTTAAAAAATTGCACAAGCTGGTACCATATAGTACTTAAATAGCCCGCACGGGTGAGAATTCATAATTACATATTTTGGCAAACGCTGATGTGTCATTGCGATGATGCTGATGCGACATCCGCGGCAAACGCTGATGCGTCATTGCGATGATGCTGATGCGACATCCGGTACATGCTTGGTAAATATTGAAAGAAAAAAAATCGATCAAATTCTTCTACATCACAGACCACAGCTAAAAAAGAATAATGACTGTGCTGGCTTGCTTAGAGATTCCTAACAATGAGAAAACAATTACTGCTTCTCGAGATGCCATTTTGAGAACCCTTGACAAATACAATTCAATAAAATTTACAGTTACCTTTTAATGCTGCCTCGAGTATGCAATTTTGAAGATCACTCTCGGTCTTCTTGACATCAAAGATGAATATCTATCAGAGATGAAAATCAGTTTTTCCACTTATACATTCATTCCTTTATTCATTCATTCATTCATTCATTCATTCATTCATTCATTCATTCATTCCTTTATTCGTTCGTTCGTTCGTTCGTTCGTTCGTTCATTCATCCATTCATTTATTCGTTCATTCATCCATCCGCGATTTTGAAGCCTGCGTGCAGACTCTGTCAGAAAAATTGAAAGGACGGAAATAAGTAGAGTCTGCGCAACCGAGCCACTTTTCTTGTCCACAGGTTCCCACGAATCAACGAACCAAATTTCATTGGTTTAGGGAATTCAATCGTCTTTGTTAGTTTCTAAAGTGACATTTTCAAAGCAAACAATGTTCTATATCTGGAATCACGAAACGTTTGAAAAAGCATTGAAGTTATGAGTGCAATGATTCTACAGACGAGATTAAAAGCNATTCAATCATTCATTCATTCATTCATTCATTCGCTCGTTCATTCATCCATCCGCGATTTTGTAGTCTGCGTGCAGAAAAATTGAAAGGACGGAAATAAGTAGAGTCTGCGCAACCGAGCCTCTTTTCTTGTCCACAGGTTCCCACGAATCAAGGAACCAAATTTCATTGGTTTAGGGAATTCAATCGTCTTTGTTAGTTTCTAAAGTGACATTTTCAAAGCAAACAATGCTCTATATCTGGAATCAGGAAACGTTTGACAAAGCATTGAAGTTATGAGTGCAATGATTCTACAGACGAGATTAAAAGCAGTCTGTCCCCTATTGTTCTGATCTTAGTTGTCTCAGTTACTGCTTTATTTGCCTTATTTACGCTGGGAACTAAATTCATGCATCACTGAGTCTCTATGACCCTGATTTCTTTGGATAAAGCAAATTAGCACAAACTCATGGAATATACAATAAAGATCTTTATCGATTTCATTTTCATTCTTCCAAGGGAACAGTAGTTGAAAAAATGCCGATGTCATTGAACAAGAAAAGTGGCTCAGTTGCGCAGACTCTACTTATTTCCTTCTTTCCAACTTTTGTGACAGAGTCTGCACGCAGGCTACGATTTTGTGGCACAGCTATGTTGATGAAAAATATCGCAAGTATAAGTATAGAGACTATATGCTTCCTAAGAATGAAACTCAACTCATTGGTCTTCAACGAAAAAATAGATTACAGTAATATTTTCTTTGTGCTTGAACACAATGTGCCCTCTTTCAATTTTTGGTAGAGAAACAGCCTGCTTGTAACGGATAAGAATTTCATACCTGCATGAATATGCATGAAAATGAAGGCCTCTTAGGAATTTTGCATAACACCATTTTACTAAATTCGCTCCACAATATGGAACGGAACGGAAAGACTGATTTCGACCAAACCAATTTTTACTCGCAAGTTAGCCTTTCTTCTATGCAATGCATTTTAAAAGAAACATATTTGTTCAGAGAAATGAATTCCTCCACAATACCAATGATGTCCCCTGCTGTACTGAACAGCCCCACAGTACTTAAAACCCAGGGGGGTACTCAGGTATATTTAGGATAGGAGTGCTCAGGCTGAGGTACAACGCATCAACCCAAAAAAGTAATTTCTACCATCAAAATAGACCCAAAAAAAATATTTTTCCGCCCTCACATACCCAAAAGTTATTAAGTCAGTATCTCAAATCATGCTGAAATCTGCAGAAAAGTGCCCTAACTGTTTTTCCCAATTTTTTTACTTTTTCTCATATTTGAGACCCAAAAAAGTAAGCCAGAATTTCAGGAACCCAAAAGAATAATTGTACAAATGAGTGACCAAAAAAATAATCCTTGCCCAAAGTTTAGACCCAAAAAAGTAACCTGAGCACGCCTATCCTGAATATACCAGAGTACCCCCCCTGGGACTTAAAACTGCACAAACGTTCCCTTTGGCTATGTTGGAGATTCCACTTTCTACAAACCTTGTTTGCTCTGTTTTCCACGCATTCACATATCATCCTAACTGCACTCAAAACAGCCATAGTTTCCTCGATGTTTCCTGGGTCAAAATTTACATCCATGTGCCTTGCAAAAGCACTTTTTGCAGCCAAGAGCAAGTTCAATTTCTGATACTTTTGGTATTTTCTATAAAAAGAGACACAAGTCATTAATGATGTTGAAAAAACTATGAAAATGATTATGGAAAGAGAATAGTTTTCATCAACAATACAGAGTCAATAGTAGTAAAAATTATGTATGAGCTTGGCAAAATATCAAACCTGCCATGAAGCTGTCAAATACTAGCCAATATTAGGAAGCAAACCCACATGGCCTCAATTCATGTGACCTGGCCTTTTCAAACAGTTGAAATTCTCTCTGGTCAATTCGGTATATCATGGGTAGTTAGACACTGCTGGTGTGCTTCTATGGAGGAGTGCTGGATAATATGTATCTGCGGAGGAAATATTGTTTAGTACTGCGGACTCCGCAGTACTAAACAATATTTCCTCCGCAGATACATATCATCCAGCGCTCCTCCATAGAAGCACACCAGCAGTGTCTAACTACCCATGGTTATCACAGGAAGCACACACACACTCTCGTCACAAGAATGAGTTCGTTGATCTACCTCTCTTCTGGGATACCAAAGGTCGTTCTGCAAATTGACAGGCTTTTCGAAAACAACAGGAAACATAACTTAGTTCTGGAAAACTTCCTAATTATTCGAATAAAAACAATGTAATCTTGTCACTAAGCAACAACCATTGCAATGCTTTGTTGTTTGGAATCGAGGTCGCATGATTAGAGTTACCTGACCAACCGCAAATCCATAATGGCTGCAAACCCGCCCATTTTCTGGTCGAATTTAATCAAAGTGTACCAGGGTGTTCATTCAGCCTCACAATCTCCGCATGACGTACGAACACCCTGAGTACGAGGTTGTAAAAAATGTTCTGAGATGAGATCCGAAATGTTCGTGCCACAGATAACAGTGTTTATACTGAGAACGGGGGTCATGCTGTCGTTTTTCTTTTCAAACTTTACCAGATTTGAACGCTGGATCCAAACCTCTTTTCTGGTGAGTAGAGAGGTCCATTATTCGAATAACAACGATGTAATTTCTTCACCAAGCAACAACCATTGTAATGTTGCTCTGATGTTTGGAATTGAGATCCCTTAGATCGAAGTGGACCAGGGTGTCATTCGGCTTCGTGATCAGCATATGACTATGACGCAAGGACACCATGGGAACGAAGTCGGCACATTCAAGGATAAGGATAAACAGGTCGGACTGATATTCGATTGAAATTCTCAATCTTACCTTGTCTTGATTGTTTTAATTGGGTGATTTTCGATGCATTGGATTGCATCGGCAAGGACATCCGCTGCTTTACCACTATGTTTCAATATCACTACAGGTACTGCGATAGTATAGTATGGTGATGTTTTTTTAACAATTACTCCTTCGTCGTTTTTAGGATTGACACTTTCGTTGATTGCTTTTATTGTGCTCAAGCCTCCACCAAGAACTACGTTGACACTTGGGATCTTGTCTAAAAGGAAAACGAAACCGCTATCAAATTATGTGGAATTATGTGGATTTCGTAGTAAAGATCGTCAATCATTTTCTTAATTCTTTGAAGTTAAGCATAGGAACTCGGAGTGGCACGAGCTGATCCAATTCTCACAGCACCTCAAAATTGCAACCCAGAACTGCTTCCATTATTTGTGTACTGCTTGGGGGTCTTTGAGTCATGTTTGGAGAAAAATAAGACTTGCAAAATTCCCCACCGATACAAATAACGAGAATTTATGAACGTTTTGGCAGTAAAAATAGGAAGACTGTAAAGAAGCTTCATTACTGCGAAAAATGGTTAGTTTCTTGATTACAATACACTCTTTTTTTTATAAGAATGTTGTTTATAAGAATATTCAGACTCAGAATCATGCAAATTTTAAGAATACTATAAGAATATTGCTCAGGCTCAGCTCGCCATATTTGTATCTCATCTTTCAGCAGTTGCTTATTTTGCGATGTTCATAACAGAGAATCGCATGACTGACGTTTCTCATTTTTTCAAAAAGCATGTTTAAAGCTTTGTGATTGTTAAGAACATTCTTATTGTTATTATTGCTTACATTTTTCTTTCGTTCGACCATTTCCTCGTAATGACTCCCCCGAAACCATATCAGATTTGAAAAAAACTAGAATACTTTAAGAATATGTTAAGGCTCGAAACGAACATTTCTTAACCCTATTGTACCCGGGGGGGGCAAAAAATGCCCCCCCAACCAAACTTTTGATTATAAAACAGAGAGGAAAGAGAAAAATGAGCTGAAACATCCATGACTTTTCCTAATTTTTAATTGGCAATTAAATTTTAGACTTTTCATTGTCATAATTTAAGTCACGTGACCAGTAGATACCCATATTTGGAAAGTACTCACAAAGGAAATCACAAAAACAGTCATAATTCCTTTGTATCAACCTTGATTAAGTTGTGATTAGTACCAAACGATTCCCCTTGCAAAGTACTTTCATTTGATATATACATTATTTATATTTGCTGACATCAGCAAATTATAGATTCCATGACGTCATGCAAATTGATGACGTCATATCTCTAATAAAGAAAGACAAAATTTTCAAATTTTGATATAAATCGATGGATAAACATATTCTCTTCATTTTTCAGTAGTTTATTGAGGTTTTCATACATTTTATCTGAATTAATTAGCACTTTTTGTGTTTTCAGTACTGAAGCTTATATCTGACATGGTCCCATTGTTTGGTCGCTTGGCAACGAACCACGTGACTAATTAGCATTAAAATCTATAATTAGACTCCTAATAGATATACTTACTATTGTGCGAAGTTACAATGGCATACTAATTATAGTCTTGTAGATAATTAGGGGGGGGCATTTTTTGCCCCCCCCCCGGGCAGTGGTCTGACCCTAGGAGCCCGGGTAGAATAGGGTTAAGAATATCGAGGCTGGACAAAATTTATAGTATTCTCATAAGAAAAAGAGAGTGTATGTGTGTGAAAAAATAAGTGCTTACTTTCTTTCATCAAATACTGTTGCAATTTAGAGCGGAATTGAAACTCTGCTCCAAATCTCCCTTCAGATCCATCATCAACCAAAAAGAATTCATGGTGATTTGGGTCGAGATAAAATTGTGACTTTCCAAGCTTTTTCTGGTTGGTATTGTATTCAACAGGCTCTCGAGTTGTAGGATTGTCCTGGGAAAAAATAGAAATAACTAGATTCCCTTACAGTGTCCAAAAAATGTAGACTTGTTAAAGAAACAGCAAAGTTTCCAAAACATCTTAGATGGTCTTAAATGCCATAAAGCCCATGCCAGCAAGCAATATACATTAATGAATTTAATGAAACCTAGATTATATATAAAGGTTTTTTACACCATCTGCGATCAAACTCTAACCAATCACATATCGGTATTTCCTATTAACTCCAATATGTTACCCAAATATGGTGCGGCACGTGTCACGGCCTACTACATTTGCACGGCTATTTTTATCGAAGGCTTGTATATGCATAGATTCCCTTTAAGACCGGGCTATCATGAGCTCGTTGAAATCGTTGGGCTCGTTGCAACAAATAACCATAGTGACCAGATATTTTAACCGGCATCCAAACTTGTACTCCCAAACATCTGGAGAGAATTCTGCTTTAAGAAAATTCGGGAAATCTCAAGCAGTTTTTTGTTCTGGTTGCGTTTTATGAAGGTAGGTAAAATTTAGAAAAATCTTCACGGGTTTCTTTCGTCTCCCTCGCTTTTTGCCGTCTGATTGGTCCGTGAAAATGAGGCTTTGGCGGTTTCGACCATGGGCAACGAGCAATCGGCTATGTACGACGAATGATTCCTATGCTGGGTCACATTGCTGAATTGCTGGAAAACGCGCTTACACTAGGTAGTTATCATTTCGTCATTATCATATCTCACCACGAGTAAAATGCTTGAAAGACAGAAAATAGGCTTACGTCCACCTCGGTGCAGAATGCTAAAGATTCAACAGGAAGTAAGGCTGAAACTGTTGTTACCTTCTCTGTTGCTTGCAGTTGCTCTCTACCTGCAACACATCCCCATGGCATGATACCAACGCATTTGTTGACGTAACCACTTTTCCATCTTCTTGTGCTTGAAGTGCAAATATTTCCAACGAGCCTTGACAATCCAGTATTGGATGCACGTGTAAGGAATATCGTATCATGGTTGTTCAGAATCTAAGAAGTAGTTTAGATAAAGATAAGAAAGCTTGAAACTGCACTCCAAACACAATATTACTGACTATAACATAAATGAAATTTTGGGGTTTGAAGGTGCATGATTCTTTAACAGTGACACTATTTCAGCTTAAATTTGTTGGTATTTGCAAGATATGATTAGCAGGAACGAAAAACAAGCAGTTCATGACCAAAATACATGTGTAATCATTTAACCAATGTTTTGCGCGACTCTGGAGCTAGCAGGGGTCTCCATCATAGATTCAGAATCATTAAAACGGCTGAACATAACACACAATTAACACATACAATGCCTGCCAAAAGTCTTGGAACACCTTTGCTACTTTTGCCTTTTTGTGATTTCCCCTCCCCCTCAGAACAATGTTGTTCTGTGATGATAAAATTGGGATAGCAGGACGATTCACGACCCTGATTGGATGCTAGGACAATAACCTTGCAAATCAACATTGTTTCGGGGGTGAGAGGGTGTTTAAACCTAATCGCTATGGTTAGAACTGCGGATTGTCAAGAAATGGCCTAACTGTTCCAAGGACTTTTGGCAGGCATTGTAGAACGAAAGCCCAGATAACACCGAGCAAGAGTTCAGGCGTTGATACGAGGAAACGGACACTTGTAGAAAGTTTGAGCAGTTCTGAAAAGTCTCTTTTGTACAGTGCTTTACCCCTTTAAACTTATAAAGAAGGGGAGAAATTTAGGACAGCGCTAAACCCCTAGCATATATGATGGATCGCTAGATTCGTTATGTATTATGCAAGTTTTTAAGGTAGCAATAGCAACTAAATTGACATATATACTGTTTTTGATTGATGGGACAATAATTTGTGACAGATTGAGATACTCGTTTCTGTTTTTAAAACTCAAGATCTCAGTCATGTCCCTTTCTTAACCCTAACGTGGTTCGGACACGTCCTATTTTGGTTGGGGGGGGGGCAAAAATCCCCCCTACCTAACTCTTGTATGGAAATAGATAAAGCAGCCAGATTTGGTGTACTAATAGCCCCATGCATATAATTTATGCGAATCTAAAAATTAATCTAAAATTAGCCGTCATTATTGCTTGCGTCAGTATTTTGCTTTATATGGTCAAGAAAAGTGGCAAAATCGGTCAAAATCAGGAAAAATGCCATAAAATTTAATTTGGAGCACAAAATCTATCCAATCATGAAAATTATGATAGATTACATCCAATAGCATTACCCTACAAAATATCTTTGCAAAATATCGCAAAATATGGCGATTTGTACAGAGTCCGTTCCAGAAAATTTTCTCCCTTCCCTCATTTTTCAAAATTTTTTTACAAAACTTCTTGAGTCCTTGCACAATAAGTAGTAGCACAAGGTCAGAAGCTTCCGGGCCATAATTGTTCTCCTGGCAGAGTTATAACAAAAAGTCTACTAGGGAAGGGGGCAAATTGCCCCCCCCCCCCTTCCAGCCAAAATAGGGTTAAGGGAAGAACGAATCAAAGGGATTTTTTAGCCTGTCACTTCATTTTGTGTAATGACGTCATTAGACAAAGTTTCTGATCTGTGAAATTGCTGAACGGCGACGTTCTTAAATTAGTTATTGTTCAAAAATTCATTTCCTATCGCTCTTGAGAGAGGGTACCCATTGTGTTTTCGGGAATCGGCATTTTTTGGCAGCAGAAACTAGGAACCATAATACTTTGTTGAAGCGGGATGCGGGAATGTGGTGGCAGCTTTCAGGAAGCGGGATAGGCCCTGATTGGAAACTTGTGTCAGATTCCACTTTAAACTCATTTGGCGTGCCTTCAGTTCGACAATGCGTTTGATCGTAAATAAAACCCAATTATGAACTGCTCTAGAGCATGGAAGAAACTTTGGAAATGATTTCCAAGAAAGATGAAACAGACCAACACAATTTTATTCATAAACATAGGCCATTTTTCAGCCATTTTGCAACAAACGAATTTTCGTAAAGTCGAATTTAGTTGTCTTTACTTTGCTCATAAAAATGCAAGGAAAATCACAAAAACATTTTAGTTTTTCTGCTATGAAGCAAAGCTCGATTCATTTAAATCCATGCAGTAACCTTGGTTCAACGATTTTCCAAACACCTGAACTTTTGGTGTACCTGGAAGTTGGAGCGGTAGAGATTGGTATTGCATGAGTTGTGAGAAAACAATAAATCTAGATACCTTATACAATCCAGCTTTCAGAGCGTCTTCACATTCTTTCGAAATCAACTGTTCTCCACAACCTCCCAGAAATGAGATTACTATATCTGGCTTGTAGTTCAGTGGCCAGCCTGCTTTGTTGTACTCCACAACTATTTTCATATCTGTATTGTCGGCAAGTCGAAGAAACTGCAGTGCGAAAGAAATAACGATATCATGACAAAGAAAATTATCATTGTGCGATAAATGACAGAATAATACTTCTCTTCAGCAGAACTTGATTTTCTGCAAATTCAATTATTCAAAGCACAGCATTATTCAACACAAACTTTGTGCATGAAAGAAAATCACATGAATGGGTAGAATGAAGCGAAAGCCTTGAATTTTTTACTGGTCTATGCTCTTTCATCCATTCATTTCATTTTTCGGTACTTTTTTCTAAATGGGCTGGAATGATTTCTAGCTATTTCTGGCTAATTTAGGGCCACCATGCATGCCACATCCAGGCATGGGACCCCTCGCGTGACGTATACGGCAAAGTGAGTCGTTCGAAAGGCCAGTCATTCGGATTTTTACCTCATACGACCGAGCTCAACTTCAGCTACACAACGCAAACTGTACAAGCCGCTCAGCCATTTACCCCAAGCTCTAGTGACTCTTTAAATTGTTTTAAGCATCCAAAAACGGGTTCGTCGATCTCATTTAACCACACAGACCGTTTGATTTTGAAAAGCCCAAAACAAACTATTGTGAAAAAATTTTGCAACACTTGAGCACAAGAATATGCCAGACCNGTTCTCCACAACCTCCCAGAAATGAGATTACTATATCTGGCTTGTAGTTCAGCGGCCAGCCTGCTTTGTTGTACTCCACAACTATTTTCATATCTGTATTGTCGGCAAGTCGAAGAAACTGCAGTGCGAAAGAAATAACGATATCATGACAAAGAAAATTATCATTGTGCGATAAATGACAGAATAATACTTCTCTTCAGCAGAACTTGATTTTCTGCAAATTCAATTATTCAAAGCACAGCATTATTCAACACAAACTTTGTGCATGAAAGAAAATCACATGAATGGGTAGAATGAAGCGAAAGCCTTGAATTTTTTACTGGTCTATGCTCTTTCATCCATTCATTTCATTTTTCGGTACTTTTTTCTAAATGGGCTGGAATGATTTCTAGCTATTTCTGGCTAATTTAGGGCCACCATGCATGCCATATCCAGGCATGGGACCCCTAGCGCGATAGCGTGACGTTTACGGCAAAGGGAGTTGCCTTGTCAGTCGTTCGAAAGGCCAGTCATTCGGATTTTTACCTCATACGACCGAGCTCAACTTCAGCTACACAACGCAAACTGTACAAGCCGCTCAGCCATTTACCCCAAGCTCTAGTGACTCTTTAAATTGTTTTAAGCATCCAAAAACGGGTTCGTCGATCTCATTTAACCACACAGACCGTTTGATTTTGAAAAGCCCAAAACAAACTATTGTGAAAAAATTTTGCAACACTTGAGCACAAGAATATGCCAGACCTGCAGCTAATGAGAGATCCTGAAACATGTGAATTCGGCCCCTTGGATGTAAAACAGTAATCCGAAGGCTAAAACTGCCCAAATCTACAACCAGTGCTTTCCTAATGCCTAGCATCCATCAGTCAACATAGTTCTTACGTTTTTTGTAACTTAGACATAAACCGACAAATGCATCTTACAGGCATTCGCTGTTTCAGTCTACACTCATGTTTTTGTAAGAAACCGCTTATAAGAAACGGTAAGCTCAATTTTTCGAAAGTGAAGAAACGACCCTACCTGAACTGAAAAAGCTGAGAAATTTTGTAATTTACAATTTTAACTTTCCTATCGCACTCAAAAATGTTTTGACAGTATAGAGTTATAGCAACTGTTTGGAAATTATTTTGAATGCAAATTGTGTTATTTACTTGTTTTGAAATCTTACTAAGTAATTTGGGAGCCCTTCAGACAAAACAAAATTAACCCTACACTTTTGGCATTAAAAATTTGAGAGACATAAGAAATTTTTGGTAGTGAAATAGCCAGCATAGAGCTCAAATCTTTCAAATCTTTAAAAAGGTCGGTGTAAAATTCTTTTGCAGTTTTCTTTGAATTGGATGGCTTGAAAGGAACTTATGGTACTTTGCTGTAAATCTGCCGTGGAAATTTTGTGATATCTTGATTTTTTTCAAAATGGCGGTGATTTCATTATTTTTGAAAAAATTCATGGACAATTTTGAAAAAATTTAAACAACTGTCAATCCTAAACTAATATAGGAAAAATTATATAACCTTCAAAGAAATCATAGTTTATGAAGGTCTACAATATGGTGGCAAGTAGAAACGTGTAACTTTTCTGGTTTAGGATTTAAAAAATTTGATGACGCCATAGCCTCAAATTTAATAAATGCCGCCATATTGAAACTAATCAAGATATTAATAAATTACCACGGCAGATTTACAGCAAAAAACTCTAATTTCCTTCCAAGCCATTTATTTCAAAGACAACTGCAATAGAATTTTACACCGACCTTTTAAAGATTTGAGCCCTACGTTAAAATAGCCCAAAAAATTCAAGAAACTGCCTACCTTCGTTTCTTATAAAACATGAGTGTACATGCTTCGTTAAATCTTCACTCTCCCCATTTCCAACATGAAAAAACCCAGCGAAAATAATTTTCTTTTAAAGTAAAATTTGATCACCTTCACTGGCAGTGCTCGATTGCCGGTTGTTTCATCAAGATGGAAATATATTGTACCAGGATGAGAATCCTTGCTTGTAGTGTCTTGTGAGGAATTCCAGTCCCCGTTTTGAATATTTTTTCTAGCTTCATCACTGTGACTTTCTATAGCTTTCCCGCAGCCACAACTGTTTATAAAATTGAAAGAGAAATCATAATGAAATGTTCAATAAATCAATTTGCACGTCTGTTAATTACTGGATACTATCAGAAAAGCTTGACTTGCTACCAGTCTCCGTTTTAATCTCAGAGAGCTCTCTGGTTGGAACTCAGACTTGGAGCAATTCATCAGAAAAGCAGGCCTGTCACAAGTGCCTCTATAGTGGCACCTTAACCCTACTACTATCTGGGAGGGGGGGGGGTTAGAGTTAGGGTCTCTCAGTATCTCTCGCAAAGTGCCCGCGGCAAAGTTTATTAGATGCAGTGTCGTCAGTTCGAAATATCAAGAGCTGAAACTTTGCGACTTTTCCTAAAATTCAATAGACTAATTAAAATGTGAGTTTTTTTTCAAAATGGTAAATACTAACTATGTGACCAACCTCTTTTCAAAATCTGGTCAGCTAAACAATTACAAAAGCGCGTCAAGATTCTGCCAGGATGATCGTAGAATCATTGGAAATACCATCATTCGATAGCTCTCAATGAGAACTTTATGATGATATATAATTCTATCCATTTTTGATGATGTCAGCAATTCTAACGTTCATGACGTCATCAAAGATTATGACGTCTTGGTTCTATCAATCGTTATGAATAATTGTAAAGCATTTTAGAATATTTGCATCAGCAATTAGGGGTTCATGTGAAGCAATGACAACCTGATGCAAATAAATGATGAATATAGGATATAAATAATGAGCCTAAATGGATATTACATTGCCGATTTTTACTCAATGATGCTTTGTGGTACATTCTTTTATTCATATTAAAATATTACAATAAATCTTAGATTCTACTATACGTTCCTGATTACTATACTACACTACAGGGACGATACCACGGGGAGCGAAAGACTATGACTACCCCATGGCCAATATGAAAAGACACGCAACGTTAAACTAAATACAACTACACTACGAACGATTTAAAAACTACTGGATACTATACTAGATTCCATCCCACATCAGATGTCAGGTCAGGGTTGCGATCAATGCGAGCACAACTCGTTCTAGATATTTAAGGTAAATCAAATGCCTGTCATCTGATGTGAAACAGAATTTACAAAGAAAAGGAAACATTTACGCAAAGAGACTTGGTGGCTGCTTTGTGCATGACTGAGGTTTGGAAGATCTTATTCAAACCGACCAGTTTCGTGAATGAAATGTAAAGTTAGTTCGAGTATATCTCTGTTCAAGTCATAAGAAAGGTCTTGATCACCATATAATAAAAGTTGCACCAAAGCATCATTTGAAAGATTGGTGATATGTACAGATGGTCGTAATAATTCAACAATTCCAGCGAGAAGATCTCGGCGTTGAGCATCAAAAGAAGGGCAGAGCAACAAAAAGTGCTCCACGTCCTCAATACCATCGCTTGTTGGGCACATCGGGTTTATGGTATCCCTGAAATTATGCTCGAATTTGTGGAAATTTAACTTGCTGAGACCAACCCTAAGTTGAGTAAGGTAGGATAAACCCTTTGGATCGTGAATTCCAAAGACAGATTTTGCAGGGGGGCGAATTTTTGAAAGGAGCTTTTTTTTAAAAACAGCAATAGAAGGTGCAAGTCTCAATTCAGGCTCAAGCTTATTCCATTCAGATAAACAATTAGGATAAAAGGAAGACTTGAATTTTTCTGTCCTTGCCTTTAATCGCCCAATGACATCCTGGTTGCGAAGGCGATACTGCGACTGATGAAGAGGGGGAATTGGATCTACTGTATACTCAGGACTAAGATTATTTACAAACTTGTAGAACAAGGTAAGGCGTCTACTCCATCTTCTGGAACTCAGTGACTCCCAACCAAGCTCTGTGTACAGCTTCTCACGAGATGTTCCCCTCCAAGCAGCAGAATACTGAACAGACTCTAGCTCTTCAATTAAATTTGGTAAAATGATGTTTTGACTGAATTCACACACTTTAGCAGGAATATCGTAAATAACATCACCATAATCCAGGTGGGGTCGAACATAGAGCTAATATAATTCGTTTAGGGTATGCCTGGGCAGATATTTGGAGAGATATTTCAGCAAACCAATGCCCTTTCTTGTTTTAGAGATAGCTGATTTGATATGAGCTGAGAAAGATAGCTTTGAGTCCAGGATAATTCCTATATGTTTATGTTCGTTTACCTTCTTCGCAGGTATGTCGTTAAAAAGGATCACTGGGTGGTCAATTTCAATTTTCTTCCTTGAAAATGTCAATTCAACAGCTTGTTTTTGCGGGTCAGGATTAAATGACATTCTCCAAGCGTGAGCCCACTGACTTATCAAGTCCAAGTCATGGTTCATATAACTGTCTTCTGAATTTGAATCTCCTACCACTGTGAACAATGATGTATCATCAGCAAATAGTTTAACATTGCACTTCAAGCCTACAGCTGGATCATTTATGTACACAAGGAAAAACAAAGGTCCTAGAATAGAGCCCTGGTACATTTCAGTACCAGTAAGAAAAAAATTATCAAATAAGTTAGATAATGCCAATATTGCAAATAGTAAGCAAATACTGCAATTTTCTTCAATTATGACGCCATAGTAACGTCATGGATGTAATCAGAAACTAAAAAAGCTGCGTCAATTTAGTGGATGGAGCGAATCGACAACAACGGTACTTCTAAGGTACTTCTAAGAATCCACAGAAATCTCCGAAATCTTACAACATATGAATGTTTCGTTTTCTTATCTGCAAAATTAAAAACTCCACCTTCAACATGTTTTATGTGGCCAACTAAAAAACTGCAAAGTTGTCTTTTTCGAAGGAATTTCGTTTTCTCTGTGTGACCCGGCTTCTTTAAATCTACGAGTTTCAGCATTGAAATCATTTGTATGAGCACCAAATCTTGAAAGAGCGAACAATGACCAGCCCTCAACACCGCTGCCAGTGTACCGCTGCCGACTGACTTGTCTCGACACACGCATACTTGCACGTCTGGTTCATCGTTCTTTAGATCAGTGTGGTGATCAGTGGCATAACGCAGTTTAGGTTACCTTAGTTCAAGGACTAAGGGCCCCCGATCAAAAGGAGCCCCCAACAAATTTTTCGTATTGTGTACTTTTTGCCTTTTTGGCCAAACTGTGCTAAAAGTCTGCTAAGACAACACTGGATTTTCATTCCGTTTTCGTTCATTCCCTGTAATTTTTCTCAAAACTTTATTCTTGTGAGCAAGAGCACCTCATAACATACTGTGACTTCGCATTATGTTTACTAAAATTCTTTTTAGAATTATTGTGTTTATTCGCATGGATAACTTTCAGGTATAAAGGGAGAACACTTAGTTTGCACTAAATTTACTGCACCTATTGCACTAATACTATCCGCAGAAGCTAAAAACATAGGTTTCAACCCAAAGAACCTGCCATGGAGGATATTTTTGGTAAAATTTTTGTATGTTCAAAGTAATCTTCATCAAACAGCACAACAGTACCAACCGAACCTATGAATATTGCCGTATTTCTTTAAAAAAGATTCAGATATCATATAATTCCATACCGAAGAACAACAATTTGTTATGTAAACTACTTAGCTTTTTGAAACGCAATTCATATAAATGTGCTAAATTTACTGTTGATTTTTCAGTGGATTTTTGAGGTTTTTAAGGGCATATTTTCAAAAATTTACCCACCACCCCGAACCCCCTTCCAACATAAGGGCCCCATCTTACCGAAATCCTACGGGCCCCGAGTGTCTCTGTTACGCTACTGGTGGTGATGTAGTCTGTATAATGTCTAGCCCACCCGACTCAATATCCCAAACGAAGACTGGCTCAGTGCCCTCGACGCAACCCTGACGGATTCATTTCAGGGTCGCATCGAGGCCATTGAGCCGGTTTGCATTTGGGACATTAAGTCGCGTGGGTTAGACAGGCTACATCACCACACTGATTGGGATATCGATGAACCACGCTTGCAAGTATAACAGTGTCGAGATAGCTCAGTCAATAGAGCATCTGTCTAGATAGCAGAATGTCGCAAGTTCAAAACTCGCTCTTCTCACGCTGTTTCCATTTTTCCATTTTTCGAAAATTTACCAAAAAAATATTATGAATTTTACTAAAAATAGAACAAAGGAATTTATTTGGGTACAAACTATGACCAATGCAGACAAAAACGCCTTTCTATTGAGGATTTAGAAGCTGATGATGGAATAATGACTTGCTTGCATCGATTCACACTGGCCGTCAACCGACACCAAAGGATCATAAACAAGGAGAGTATTTAAATCGGAGCAGCAAGATTCAGCTCTTCGTCAGCTCGACGCAATTTACCATTCTATTCCTAGTTCAGTTAATGAGTGTCTACAGTATTGTATCAAGCAAACCACCATCACTCTTCTGATCTAGGAGTTAGAGATCTGATGACGTCATATCCTCAAATGAGTTGAAATACAAATACGCCATAATTTCGCAAAATATTCAAGACTTCTGAGAAGTCTAACGGAAGAGTTAAAGAAAGGTAGCTGAAGTTTATTTCAGGCCATTCAAGCAAAAGAAATTGGTCATAGAATTTACATCCACCATTTACACTAATTTAAAAATTCGGGACCCACGTTTATATNCCATCACTCTTCTGATCTAGGAGTTAGAGATCTGATGACGTCATATCCTCAAATGAGTTGAAATATAAATGCGCCATAATTTCGAAAAATATTCAAGATTTCTGAGAAGTCTAACGGTAGAGTTAAAGAAAGGTAGCTGACGTTTATTTCAGGCCATTGAAGCAAAAGAAATTGGTCATAGAATTTACATCCACCATTTACACTAATTTAAAAATTCGGGACCCACGTTTATATGCATATAGTTTTATAACTCACTACTTGTTATCCACGGGCTTTATAGCTTTGCATTCTTTAGAATAGAATTTGATAACCTGGAGAAGGAAACGCCAAGTAAGAGCAAAAGTAAAACAGGGAGGGTGAATGATAAGGAATTTTCCCATGCGGCGCAGAGCTGCAAAGTTTTTTGTAATCAATGAACCTTTCACGTGTCTTACAATGACGCATGCGTTAATCTTCATAATTCCACCTATTCATGAGCTTTTCGTCAAGCAACTGGACGTTAGAATTCATTGTTGGATGATAGCCCTGAAATTGGGCTTTTTATTTCTCTCCACAATGCAATCTCTTTTTTTATATTTCGTGAAATATGTCGCAACTCTGCTTTGCTATGCTCCTCCTTCAAAGATATTTGAGATAAAATGGTTTCGCATGCCAAAACTATGTGCCACAAAAATTGAACAAAAAGTAATGTTTACGAGGACTGAATTACACAAGCTGTGACAATGTTCCGTAATTGGGCTTGATCTAAAACTTCTAACGGCTTTTTGTGCAAGAACTGACATTATACATGGCTAATCACAAGTTTTCAAATGGAGGTTTTCAAACTATCATTAACAATCATTTTGAACAATTTAGTATGATTGTTGATAAAAAAGATTTCATCTTTGATATAATTGAAAAAAGAAATATATAGATAAGTATTCTGCTACAGTAGCAGAATAAGATTTTTTGGATTTTCTGACTTCCTCTGCACATTTACATTATCTCCAACAAATTTTTGCCGGCTTGATTGAAAAATAAAGCATCACAAGGGAGAAAGTACATTGATACCTGACGAAAATTGCGGAGCAGTTTGATTTGATGTATCGATTACTTCATATTTACCGACATTTACCTGATCAGTAATTTTCTGTTCGTAGCTTTCTTGAATCACAGCAATTGCTACATCTTCAATGACTGGTACCTGCAAATGAATTATGAAACAAGAATTGAAATTTTATTAATGTTGTAGAATGATACGCTCGAGCCTGGCTTCCATGCAATCGCAAGAAAATGCAGTGAGTCGCAACGTGTTGGAGCAAAAGTGATCAAGCATGCTGGCAACCCTTTGCGATCGTATGCCACCATCAATGGAATCTAAGTATGAAAATTTTCGTATTGTTACTTTTGATTGAACTTTAATTTTCCGTTTGTGCAACCGTCGTTGAAACCTAAACACAAAATGTTTCATATGGATACTTTTTGGTTGACAGTTACCTTACCTTTTATGTCCCCATCGTTGAAATGTAAGTATGCAAATGTTGTTATTGATACTTTTTGATTTACATTTACGTTAACCTTTTATGTTACTATCTATCATTGAAATCCAAGTCCCAAAAAAGGTAACAGATTTGATTGGGGCTAGCGATAAGAATATAAGTCTAATCGATCCCTGATAAGATTTGAAGTACTCATAGATAGTTAACTTGAAGACTAATACCTTGTTTGTTGATATTAGTGCATCAAGAGTTGGGATATCAATTATCAATCTTGAAAGTCCAAATTTGCGCCCAACTCTAAACCAGAGCTTTTGGGGTCTGGCCCAAGCTGTTAATTCGCTGTGCTGTGGAATCTCCTCAATTTTAGCGAAGTACAAACAAGAAACCTCGTGCTTAGGAACACATTTTGATGGAAATCTGACCTGAACTTTTCAATCAGATTCACGAATTTTGTCCTGCAGAGACCTCTTTCTTGATTCCACAAAGACTTTAAATTATACCTGTCTGATAAAAGTTGTTCCTCAGCTAAATAAGTCCCACGGGCTTTAACACATAGACTATCTTGCAATTTTCATTCATTTAATGAAATGTTTTTGCATCATCTTTCACGAAATTATTACGAAAAAAGCAATCGTATATGCTCAAGGGAACATACAAATGCTCACTCGCGCTTGGCTTGATGGTGTACTTTTGTAAATGTATTTTGACTGGAAAAAGATATGCCTTGGTGACTATATTCATTAATTTGTTTGTCAGTTTTCAGTTTTACGTTCTATTAAAATGGGTACCCAAAGGACCGATCCTTGTCTAAGAATGTCTTTGACTGAGGAAATTCCCCTTACCAGCACGTTAACAGTTTAGGTAAAACCTAAAAGCTCTGGTTTGCAGATGGACGCAAATTTTGGCTTTGAAGAATAATATTCCAACTCTGGATGCGCTAATATCAACAAACAATGTATTAACCTTCAAGTTAACTATCGAAGGGTACTTCAAAACTTATTAGCGATCGATTCGACTTAAATTCTCATCGCTAGTCCCAATCAAATCTGTTACCTTTTTTGGGACACCCGGTAGGAGCATTTTCTTTCTGATATTTTTTGTTGATAGAACATTTTTTCACTGATACCTGTTTGATTGAAAATTACCTGTCCTTTCATGCCAACATGATAGAAATAAAAGTAACAAAATTCAAAATATGATACCGTTTTATCCACATTTACATTTTCTGTTTCACCACGATCACCGAAATCTAAATACAAAGCTTTGTATATGGATACTTTTTGATTGACATTTACCTGTCCTATTTGCCACCATCATTGAAATCTAAGTACAAAATTCTGTTTGCTAATACTTTTGATTGACATTACCTTATCCTTTATACAACCATTATTGAAATATGAGTACAAAAATATTCTTATTGATATTTTTTATTGACACTTACCTTTCCTTTTTTAACACCATCAATGAAATTATCTTTATCATTATAGCGACGCAGGTCAGCATACTTAGGTGCAGCTATTTCATTGTATTGCGGTACTAGCTCTTCTTCAAACGAGCGTGCTCGACGTCGACGAATGGGTTCAATTCGCATCTTTTCCATTGGCATCTCTTCGTAGCGAAAGGGCTCCATTGGTCGAGATTCACAATAGTCTTCCATGGGCACTGTTATCTCTTCTTCGTAACGAAGGTGTTCCTCGGCTTCTACCATCATTGGCTCTTCTTCGTAACGGAGCTGAGTTGGCTCACAAATAGATTCATAGAGGGTCTTGTCTGGTTTCTGAAACGAACGATGCATTGTTTATTAATCGTGCAAAACAGTAGGCCTTTTTCAGCACTATTAAATGAGAAATAAGGATTTATTGGCGTGAAGAGGTGATACATAGTGCAAAAGAACCCATTTGGAAGCATTGTCATAAAATTCTCGCAAAAGGTTATATTTCATATCAAAATCCTCAACCTATATCCACTGCTGTGTATTGCCAATGAATTGAAAACATTGGTTATCTAAAAATTATATACCATGGAGGGCGCGAGAAGCACAGAAACAGACACATTTTTGGCACACTGAGACCTTTCGAACCTAAGTTCTCCTCAGAGCGTGACTTCTACAATTTTTCAAGCAGAGAAACAAAAGTGCGAGTGCATATTGCCAATGAAAAAACCTGATGATAAACTAATTATTGTGTGTTTGGTTGGACAGAGCGGCTTTTCGTGCCAATTTGCACGGCTTCTAGGCCAAAAAGTAGAATGCAGATATCGATCTTTTATGCAAGATATCGCGTTTACAAACACTTATTTTCTAATTCATTTCATTCAACCGAAAATAACTGCATTTATTTAGTATCTAATTACAGTTCTTGTAAGAGTCTTTCATGACAGTAGTACTGTACTAGTCAGTTTAGTAAGTTTGTGAAAAGACTAGTGCATGCCAAACAAATGCAGTGGCGTACGCAGCACTCGAGGAGTTAAGGGGTCTGGGGCGGTGTGACCACGCCCTCCAGAAGCTCGGAAAATAAGGGCAACGCCCTGTTTCATTATATTTTGCATCGTAAACATGGCTGGAATGAACACAAAATAGAAAGGTTTTTTTGTTTAATTTGTATTGAGAATTTGTACCCAACATAGAAAAAGCTTGGAAAGTAGACGAAGAATTATTATTTGGAACAAACAGTCTTTAGCACATCAAGTACGAATAACAAAATTGCTTTTCTTAGCTTTACTGCAGAATGAATTATGCGCTGGTTGTTCAATCTTGATATTCGAGGAAATGCCTCTTTTTGCCATTTTATCATGGCATCGTATGCAGAAGCTTTTGCAAAAGAAATTGCTGTGGCAATTTAAATTATTTGAAATGAGTCAGAGAGTACAGCTCTAGGCTAAGACAAATGGGGATCTTGATTGAAATGAATGGATCGGGGGCAAAGCCACCAGAAAAATTTTGAGACCATACATTCTACTTTGGCTTAGAATGCCTCTCGCAACATCACTCAAGCATTTCTAAGAAACCCAAAACATTGCCCTACCAAACCTTGACAAAACCATTCTCTCCTGACCTTGCAAGAATCTCAATGAACACCGCTTGACAGATCTGCCTGACCTCCCCCCACCCTCCCTGAGGTACAAATCTTATTGCATTTTTGTACGAATCTCGAGGACCATCTTCTTGAAAAGTGGGGGGTCCGGACCCCCATCCCCCCCCTCCTTGGGTACACCACTGTTGCTGTGCCTATCCTGGTTTAATCAGCATATGAGAACAAGACAGTTGATCGCGTATTACATCAACGTCGGAATTTGAAACCACAAAGGTATTCATACGTCATCTTGACCTTGACAGGACTGACTCTGTGTACTGGGATACTCTGTGTACTGGGTCACAGGACATCAATTATTCTACAGTACTGGGAATGCATACAGTTCCTACAAGGTAGGCGTCCTTGGGTAGACTCAGCATAATCAATTAAAAATTTTTCTGAGTCATCCCATGTCTCTTCTGCAGGTGATTCCACGTTGTTACGTCGACTTTGGTTTTCTACGTATTGTTGTTCCAAATAGGCCTTTGAGACCGTTATGTTACTGATAATCTTCTCTTTGGCTTGCATTAGATTTCTCTCCATGCCATCCATTTTATCTTTCAAATCGTCTCCGTCTCTTGATGTGAATTCAACGCTTGAATTTAAGTCACTTACTTCCTTTCTCGATGATTTGATTTCATCCTTAATATCGTTGTTGATCACTTGAACCATGCAGCGGAAACTTTACAATTGCACTGCAAGGAGCTCCTTGCAAACAGATATGGTTACAAATTCAAGCATTTTCATAATAAAATAAGTTATAAACTGAACTGAATATATTTATAAAAAGAACATACTGCATAAAGCATAATAATGCTCAAACATCGCAACAATAGTAGTATACTTTCAGATAGGCTTATTACAGTTGACGAAATATACTTGGGACAAGTCTACCGCAACATAGACTTGCTCCAAGTCTACTCCGTTGTCTATCAGCGCTAAAGTAAGATATTTGCCTCTGCGGAGGCGTACATTAGAGGCGACTGAAGGGCGCTGCAAAGGAGAAGCGAGGCGAAGACGGAATTCCGTCTTCGCCTCGCTTCTCCTTCGCAGTGCCCTTCAGTCGCCTCTCGTGTACGCCTTCGCAGGGGGAAATATATTTTTTTAGCGCTATTACTTTAGCACTGATAGACAACGGAGTAGACTTGGAGCAAGTCTAACCGCAACAAGAACTGTAACTTTGCTTCACACCTGCGGAAGCCATCTTGCAAAACTGACGACAATCAGCTAGCCAATGGTAGCATCATACATCATAGAGAATGTACTTGTACTTGTGAGAAGAAAATTACCTCTTTCCAATAATAGCTATAACTAGTCCAAAATTTCCAAAAGGTGGAAGGAAATATGATCATAGGAAAACCTCTAGGCTACTACATTTTAACATGAAAAACCTGGGGCTAGGAAACATCTAGGATAGGTTCAGGATATGGATTGTAATTAGGCATACCTCGTATTGATAATGCGGTTGAAGTGCCATAAGAGGTTCTCGCTCCTTGATAATGAGAAAAGAATTGGAATCAGACTTCTGACCACAAATGATAGGGAATAATTACAATAGAATGGATACATTTACCTCTTTTTCTTGCTTTGATTGCTGCCAAAGTTATTCTGCCGGATCAAAACATATTTCTAGCATATGTTGTATCTAAATTGATAAATTGCGGAAATGATATGAGGTTCATCGCTGGCCCAGCCCATTTTCACAATCATTCAAAGCGTAATAAACTCGCTTTACCATTCTGGTAGATTAACAAAAGTGAGAGGCCGTCTATTTACAAATTGTACAAAGGCAGCTGGTTCCTTCCCAAGTTTTAACTTCATTTTTGAAAGCTGCAACAGACACTACATTCTTTGCGTCATCATTCAGGTTGTTCCACACACAGCATAGCTCCCCTAAATCTAAGGGACTTTATCCCATATTTTATTGTGTGAGACCTCCGAGGAAGTTCACATAAAACTTGTTTTCGTAAGTTGTAAGTCATACATTTTGTTTGGAAATTCTCCCAGAGGTATGACCAATTGAAGTGGTGGAGCGTTTATGTAGGTTCTTTACATGTATTGTAACATCATCATGCCATGGATAAAAGTGAACAAATGCGGTGATGCAGTATAGCAAAAGTAAGCAAGTTCAAAAAGAAAATTTAATGTTAAATGGCCAAATTTTTAAAGAAGTACGGTCATATAAGTATGTAGGAAACTTGAAAAACACCAAAGGAACCCTAGATTTGTGTATCAATAAACGAATAAAATCTGCCATGGAGGTTATTAATGAAATAAAATTCCTTACTAAGCAAGAGGCATTCAAAACACAAAGTTTTGAAATGAGTATAAAGTTGATTGAAGCAATTTCGATGCCCAAAGTTCTGTATGCATGTGAAACATGGACTAATTTAACTAAGAAGCAAATTAAAAACTTAGAAAAATTGCAAAAAGATGCAGTTACAATAATTGACTCTCTTCCCCAATTAATGCCATATGACGGAATAGTCCTTGAATGTGGCTTGATGCCTATGGAACTTAGAATTAAAGAGAAAAGATTGATATTGATATTGATATTGATATTGATATTGATATACTTCCATAAGATACTAAACATGAAAGAAAGTAGATTGACTAAGATAGTTTATGAAGAGCAAAAAAGGTTAAATTTCCCAAATTGTTGGCATAAAGAAGTAATCAGTGACCTAGAAATGATTGATATTAACCTCAAAGAATGTCAGATCAAAGACCTAACCAAAGAACAATGGAAACAAATTGTTAGAGAAAAAATTATCATAATCATAGAAAATAATATCAGAAATAATAAAAAGACTAAACTCAGATTTATCAAGGGTAGTAAGTTTGAAATTAAAAAAGTACCTGAGGTGTGAAGAAGCCTCATCCCTACTGAAATTAAAACTAAACATGGTTGACCTAAGAGCAAACTACAAAGGAAAGTACACTGATTCTCTTTGCAGGAGATGTGGGTCCCATGAGGAATACATCGAACACTTATGGGATTGTCCAAATTTCTCTCAAAAACCCAAGATGAAAAAGACTTGTCTGGCTAAAAATAAATCCGAAATACTCCAAAGTATCAGCAAAACGTTACAAAATTTCTACAAATAAGGATTGGCTAAAAAAATATTAGCACCAATTTGTGTACCCAGTTGTTGGGTAACTGCTCCGAAATGGAGAATTAGCTTCAAATTATTATTATTATTATTATTATTATTATTATTATTACTATTATTATTATTATTATTATTATTATGCCTCAATAGAAGTTATTTAATGAATATGCCATACTTACGAAAACGTCAATTAGGTAATGAAAATTCAACAGACGATTACGCTAAAGATGGCGGCGAGGAACCTTTTACCAAGATGCACTGCGTTCTTTAATCGAATTCCTATACAATTGTAAGAGATTCGTTATTCGAACGCAATGCATCTTGGTAAAAAATTCCTCGCCGCCATTAGCGTAATCGCGTCAATTAATCCACCCAAACTGGATGTCATTTGAAAGAAGATAGATTGTACTTTAAGACTGTATGCATCAAATTGATTCAAATCTTATCATTTCCTGAAGAATCTCGAATAATAGTGGGTTGCGTTGTTCTGAAACACCTTGTGTATGAATCCTCAGGAATATCAGTAGTTCAGTCGACGAAGGATTCACCCAGAACAAAACGTCAGACAAACAAAGCGTCAGAAATCACCCTTTGCTGCCAAGTTAATGGGAATAATATCGATCTTGTTCATGAAACTAAATATCTTGGTGTATTGATTGATGAAAACTTGAAACGGGGAAGCCAGGCATAGTTTCTTCAAAAGAAAGTCACATGAGCCCTTGGGCTGTTGAAATATGCCTCCCAATTTGTCAAAGAAAATGCCCCAAGAAACGTATCTTTGAGTATTGTTGAGCCCCAGTGAGCTATGTGGGGATGCTGTGGCAAGTGGCAAGTTGCAAAACCAATACAATATACAATATAGGTATGAAAATGTCTTACTGAAACTTTTTATTGGCATCTACCTTGCTTTCTATGTCACAATCGTTGAAATAGAAGTGTGAAGATGTCTTAGTAAAACTTTTGATTGACATTCACCTTAACCTCTGATTCTGCCATTATTCAAATGTAAGTATGATAATTTTCTTACTGATACTTTTGATTAATACTTTTGAGATTTTTATTGATTGAAATTTAGATGAAATTTACGGCTTCCTGGAGTGCCAGTCAGGTTACGAGATTTGTGAATTTCTATGGTGATGGCAACCATGATAGAACTTTCGATTTGATTAAACCACTGATAACATTCGGACGAGATTCGAGATAAGAGGCCGTGGTTCGAGGCCATAATTAGACTTATGACATTTCGTCCCTTGTTTCCCTACGTTCTTTGATTTGCAGATGTCACTTGGTAATAGGGACTCATATCATTACCCTTATAAAGTGTGGCCACTTAGGCCAATATGGTGTGGATCCGTTTTGACCAATCAAATTGCTAGAATTTAGTTTTCAACCAATAAGGAGGCACTATTTAGACCGTTATTGTCGTTGCGTACAAAAACGGTTGATTCGGCCAAGAGTTTTCGTAGCTGCGATCGATCTATTTTGTTTCTACAGAGGAAGATTACTGCTTGAAAGGTATGTATTTTGCTATGAGTAGGTCAGGAAAACATTATTCTTTGTACTAAAAGTTTGCTTTTCAAAGTTGAAGCTCTTCAAACCAGAATTTGAAGCGATTTTGTAGATTGTACGAGAACTCCCGCTATTTTAGACCATTTTGACACAGGGGGTCCACTTTATAAGAGTAATGCTATGGGTCCCTATTACCAAGTGATATCTGCAAATCAAAGAACGTAGGGAAACAAGGGACGAAATGTCATACGTCTAGGCCATGATTTCATAATAATTCGACTGATGAATGCCCGGATACCTGGGACATATCGTCATACATTTACATATACCTCACATAAGCATTGCACCACCTTACCCAAAATGGTGCCCAAAAGTGTCTTTTAAGCCCAACCAACAAAATTTACGTAACAAAAGCATCAGCATTTAAGGGTTTCTCTACCGGGTGTTTTGGCCGGAAAATAATTGTTAATTCGTTTGCTTTTCATTCATAAGTAAAATGAAACGTTAGTTTACCGTGGCTGATTTGGAAAACATGCCGCTATTTTCGAAAAACGCGGCAAAATTTACGGTGAAATGTGCGGCCGCATGTTATAAAACGCGGCCCCACATTGTAACATGCGGCCGCAAGTTTTACCGTGATTTTAGCCGCGTTTTTGTAAAAATGCGGCCGCACTTTTCAACGAAGAATTTGTCCCTCGTGGTCTGCAAAGTACCTCAGAGAAGGTATTTCCTTGTGTTGTGCAGTCAGTAATTTATAAAATGGGTTCTATGGAGCTGTGCCTTTGTAAAGAAATATAAAAAGCCTGAGAGCAGACAGAAAGCATTTGTGAAAGGGAGGGAACCCCTGCCTGATGTTTGATAAGACATAATTTTGATGTCATTGCCTTGCTAAATTAA